>RWGY01000091.1:0-36849 GCA_007726485.1 Eragrostis curvula | reverse complement strand
GGTGGAAAGACTTGGTGTCCCTGCAGCCGTTGCGGCAACACAAGGGAGCAGATAGAGGAGGAGATGGGGTTGCATCTTGGTAACTATGGATTTACGCCGGGCTATACCCGGTGGGTCTACCATGGTGAAACCCATAGATTGAGGGAGGAGGTCGTGAGACAACGCGTCGATGATTGTGATGCTGATGGCGGGGTGGAGGACATGTTACAGGACTATCAGGAAGCCCAGTTCCGTGAACAACCTAGGGGGGAGGAGGAGCCAGAGGAGTCCGCAAAGCGCTTCTATGACATGTTTGAAGCGTCACAGAAACCTCTTCACGGGCATACCAGGGTTTCAAAACTGGATGCCATTGCACGTCTAATGGCCGTGAAGTCCCAGTTTAGCTTGAGTCGGAACGCGTTCGATGTTATGTTGACAGTTGTTGCCAGCCTGCTTCCGGAAAGTCACATTCTACGAATGAGCATGTATGAGGCACAGAAAGTGCTTAGTGCATTTAAGATGCCATATGAGCAGATACATGCTTGTCCGAAAGGATGCGTCTTATTCAGGAAACAGCATGCAGAAGCAAAATACTGTCCAAAGTGTGGGTCCTCTAGGTTCATGGAGGTAGACGCGGGTGATGGGCAAAAAAGGCAGCTCACGGTACCCGTGAAGATCCTAAGGTACCTTCCGTTCTTACCGAGGATCCAACGGCTGTACATGACCGAGGAATCCGCGAAACAGATGACATGGCACAAACATGGAGTTCGATACAAGGCCGATAAGCTTGTACATCCATCCGATGGTGAAGCATGGCAACGATTCGATAACATTCATGACATCAAAGCTCGAGAGGCTCGTAATGTACGTGTGGCCCTGGCAACAAATGGGTTCAATCCATATGGCATGGGGGCTGCCCCGTACAGTTGTTGGCCCGTGTTCGTTATAACCCCTCAATCTCCCTCCAGGCGTCATCTTTCAATGACAGAACATTTTCTTGTCGTTGATAATTCCTGAAAACCCGGGGAGTAATATGTCTGTTTATATGGAGCCTCTGATTGATGATTTGGAACGTGCTTGGGAGGAAGGGGTATGGACATACGATAAAGCTACAAAGACAAACTTCAGAATGTATGTTTGGTACTTCTACTCTCTGCATGACATGCCGGCGTATGGTTGTTTCTGTGGCTGGGGCGTTCACTCAAAGTTTCCTTGCCCGGTATGCAAGCATCTTGTGAGGTGGATTTGGTTAAAGAAGGGTGGCAAGTTTTTCTTCGTTCGACCAACACCGACAATTCCTCCCTCTTGACCATCCATTCAGAAGAGACAAAAAGAACTTTACGAAAGGTGTCTGTTGACGGTCCTTACGACCCTTTTTTACCGTCAACTTTATGCACCTTTTGGACCTAACACCATCACCAAGGGTAGACATAGGGCTTATTTCTAACAAATTCCACTAGTCTTGGTGAAATTATGAGTGCAGGTGCAATTCATATAAAAACAGGGGAAAACAGGCACTAAACATGGACTTTGCAATCGACGGATTTTCCCCGGACTAAAGAATTTAGTCCAAAAGCCCAAAACCACAGAACCAGGCTTCAAGACCAAAGAATGCAAGTGGATTGGGCACATACATAGCCAGGGGAAGGAGCCAGAGGAGGACCAGGCCCAGTGGGGCCCAGGCCAGGTCGGCCGACCCCCCCTGGCCAGGTCGGCCGACCTGACAGGGAGGCCCCCCTCGCCCATCTTTTTATGGCGGTTCACAACCGACCTCTGGAGGTCGGTTCCCACTGCATTAATTGTCACCGACCTCGGGAACCGCCTCAAAGTTGCCGACCTTCCAAGGCTATAAATAAAGGGGTACCCCCCCCCTCCCTCTCTCAACACAACAACAGACCACAAGACACAAGACTCTCCTCATTTCCAATCCACAGGCCGAGAGCCTCTTGTATTTTAGTAGAATAGGAGAGAGGACAAGGAAGAGATAGGAGTTCTCCTCCTCTTTTCATTGGAGGTTTAGTTCCTATTCTTTTACCTTGGCGTGTAAACACTTCTAGTGATTATACGTGGTGATTATCTATCTATTGAGCTTTATCATTCGTCTAGGCATAATTCTTGTTATACTCGTTCAACGGGATCGTCGCTCCGCGAGGAGTGCTCTAATTCTCTGAATCAGTATTAGGCCGGGACTAGAGTAGTGATCGATAGCATAGACGTGGTGTCTAGGCTGGAGGTTGCCTTTGACCGCTGTGTGCTCCACGGTTTGTAGAGGTAGGTGGCAGGAAGTGACAGCCCTGTCCATCCAAAGGAACCCTCCACGTTCGGGTACATAGTAGAGCCTTAGCCGGAGTGGCTTGGCAGACCAAAGCCTAAGCCGGTGCTCGAAGTAGACGAGTAGAACCTGAGTTCGCCTAACTTTAGAAATATCTAGATAATAATCACCCTCTCAATCCTAAGCTGCTAGTTGTCTTGGTTGTCCTTAGGTAAAACTTGCCTTGCGGTAGAATAACTCCGTTCCTTGGGGAAAACAAATACGATACCTTGGAATACTCCCGGGTGAAGTGCTACAACGGTATTCCGTGCGCTTGCGGATTTATCTGTGACGTAAGAAATACCAACAAGCATTTCTGGCGCCGTTGCCGGGGAACGGTTGATATCTCTATTGCAAATTAAGTTTGCCCTCGTAATCTATCTTACTTACCGTTCTATTTTTATTTCCCTTAAATTCAAAAAAAAAAAAATATTTCATGGAGTCACAACCCACCATCCAATCATTCTCTACTCCACGGGGCGAGCTCTTAGAGCCACCATCATCATCACAACCTATTTCTTCATCTGGCTATGAGTTTTCCCCCGATTACATTTCGATGATAAGAGGTTTATCCTTTTCGGGTTTTAAACATGAAAATCCTTATGAACACTTGCGAGAGTTTGAGCATTTGTGTTCATGCCGATCGATCCATGGCATGACATAAGAAACATTGAAATGGAAATTGTTTCCCTTCTCTCTCAATGAGAGGGCGAGGCAATGGTACATTTACACCGCTAAGAGAGTAAACGGTGATTGGAAAGAATTGCGAGACAAATTTTGTCTAGCATTCTTCCCCGTATCTCGTATTACTTCTCTACGAGCGGAAATAATTAACTTTCGTCAAGAAGAGGAGGAAACCTTAAGTGCATCTTGGATCAGATTCTGTTCATTAACAGACTCTGGACCAGAATTGTTGCTCCCCGAACCAGTTTTATTGCAACATTTTTATTCGGGATTGAGCAGCGATACCGCACTTTATCTTGACACGGCTGCTGGTGGATCTTTTACTCATAAGACCATAGCGGAAGCACACGAACTTTTGGATCGAATTGTGGAAAACACGCCCTTTTCCGCTGATTTACTAGTTGAGCCGGAGTCAATAGATGAGGAACTCGTTGCGCAAGAAACACAACGATTGGTGTCTACTTTGGTAGAACCGACACCCGAGTTCTCATCTAACATAAGAACCATGATAGAGGAAGATGAACCTCTTGAGTTCCCATTTGAGTTCGAGGAAGAGATTTTCGAAAATTTTGGAAACACCTTGAACTACTTTTGTCAAAAGAAACCTCAGATCTGTGCATCAACCCCCGAACCTTTGGAAAAAGATTTTCTCTTAAAAACTATTTGGGAGTTGACGGCGATCATGAGCGATGAATGGTTGAAGGAAAATGAGCTTTCTTCCGATATAATTCAACTTGTCCTCCCCACCTCAACCATTCAAAGCTTAATTCGGGAATCCAAGGTTGACGTTCTCTACAGCCCTCTAGTAGGAGCCAACATCATGTCCGAATCCTTTGCTTTAACCATGTTTGGCAGTGAAGCATGGGAACCCACTAGCAAACTCCTTAGAACCTCTGCGGGGCATATCTTTGAGGGTTTGGGGATCGTTAGAGGCGTTCGCATCAAGCACGATGAAGCGGAGGTATCCTTGGACTTCCATGTCTTCGGAATCTCGGATTTCGATGTCCTTGTAGGGTATCCCATAGAAAAACTTTTCTTGGGGACGTCACCTTTTGGAACCATCGACTTCACCCTCGGCGATGAACCTTTCTCTATTGCTATCACTCAAGCACGAAATTCCTTCGCCGAGGAACTACCTAAGGAAGATGAATGCATAGAGGAGGTTATGGCGATTTTTCTTCATAAAACCCCCGAATCATCTTTGGATGAAGATGCTCTTGATTTTGTTCTAGAAGAAGACGATTCGGAGGAAATTTTAGAGCTACCTGAAACCCTTGCACCGCCACCACCTCCAATAGAACTTAAACCACTTCCACCAGGCTTGCGCTACGCTTTTCTTCACGGAAACCCCGAAACCCCTGTCATCTTAAGTGACAAGCTTTCGGAGGAAGAAAGCACTAAACTCTTAGCCGTGTTAGAAAAGCATCGCTCCGTTCTTGGCTACTCGCTAGGAGACCTCAAAGGAATCAGCCCTGCTCTTTGCACCCGCATTCCTATAGATCCTGAAAGTACACCTTCTAGGGAACCTCAAAGGAGGCTAAATAATGCGATGAGAGAGGTTGTTAAGAAAGAGGTCTTAAAACTATTGCATGCTGGTATTATCTATCCTGTTCCACACAGCGAGTGGGTGAGTCCAGTGCAGGTTGTGCCCAAGAAGGGAGGAATGACGGTCGTCCATAACGACAAGGATGAGTTAATCCCTCAACGAACCGTCACGGGATGGAGGATGTGCATTGATTACCGAAAACTTAACAAGGCCACAAAGAAAGATCATTTTCCGCTGCCCTTCATCGATGAGATGTTGGAACGGCTGGCAAATCATTCTTTCTTTTGTTTCCTTGATGGGTATTCGGGATATCATCAAATCCCCATCCATCCCGACGATCAAAGTAAGACCACTTTTACATGCCCTTACGGAACTTATGCTTATCGACGAATGTCTTTCGGGCTATGTAATGCTCCTGCTTCTTTTCAACGATGCATGATGTCTATCTTTTCTGACATGATCGAGGAAATTATGGAAGTTTTCATGGATGATTTCTCTGTTTATGGAAAAACCTTCGATCATTGTTTAGAAAATTTAGACAAAGTCCTGCAACGTTGCCAAGAAAAGGATTTAGTGCTCAATTGGGAAAAGTGCCACTTCATGGTTAGAGAAGGCATAGTCCTTGGGCACTTAATCTCTGAAAAAGGGATAGAGGTGGACAGAGCTAAATTAGAAGTAATAGAAAAACTTCCACCTCCTGTTAATATTAAGGGTGTTCGCAGTTTTCTTGGACATGCGGGGTTCTATCGTCGTTTCATTAAAGATTTTTCTCAAATTGCTAGACCCCTTACAAATCTGCTCGCAAAAGATGCACCCTTTGAGTTTTCTGATGATTGCATGATTGCCTTACTACTCTCAAAAATGCACTCATCTCAGCTCCAATTATCCAACGCCCTGATTGGACGCTGCCTTTTGAAATTATGTGTGATGCTAGTGACTATGCTGTGGGGGTTGTTCTTGGTCAAACTAGAGATAAAAAGCATCATGCAATTTCTTATGCAAGCAAAACACTGACAGGAGCTCAATTAAATTACACTACCACTGAAAAAGAGCTCCTTGCTGTTGTGTTTGCCTTTGACAAGTTTAGATCTTACTTAGCCGGAGCAAAAGTTATTGTTTACACTGATCATGCCGCTTTAAAATTTTTGCTCTCTAAGAAAGATGCTAAACCTCGTTTGATAAGATGGATTCTTCTGCTCCAAGAGTTTGATTTAGAAATTCGTGATAAGAAAGGAGTAGAAAATTCTGTAGCGGATCATTTGTCGCGCATGCAATTCACTAACCCGCAGGAACTACCCATCAATGACTTCTTGCGCGACGACATGCTGCTCCAAGTGAGGGACGCACACCCATGGTACGCCAACATCGTGAACTTCATCGTGACGGGGTACGTACCGCCCGGAGAAAACAAGAAACGACTCATCTACGAGAGTCGCCGTCACTTATGGAATGATCCCTACCTGTACCGTGTCTGCGCCGATGGACTGCTCAGACGATGTGTGCCAACACCCGAGAGCACACAAATCATCACAAAATGCCATGCAGCTCCATACGGGGGACACTATGGAGTGTTTCGTACTCAGGCTAAGATATGGCAAAGCGGATTCTTTTGGCCAACAATGTACGAAGACACAAAAGAATTCGTCAGACGATGCCCACAATGCCAAAGATTTGGAGGCATCACAGCAAGGGATGCTATGCCCCTCAACTTCAATCTACAAGTCGAAATCTTCGACGTATGGGGCATCGACTTCATGGGGCCATTCCCCAAATCCCAAGGCTATGAATACATCTTGGTGGCAGTTGACTACGTATCCAAATGGGTAGAAGCAATGCCTTGCAGAGCCGCTGACTCCAAGAATGCTCGCCGGATGTTCCACGAGATTATCTTCCCAAGATTTGGAACACCGAGGCTAGTGATAAGCGACGGAGGGTCTCATTTCATCGATAAGACCTTCCGTAGCTTCCTTAGAGAGCTTGGAGCACGACACAATATTGCCACTCCGTACCATCCCCAAACAAGTGGGCAGGCCGAGACATCAAACAAACAAATCAAACGGATCCTGCAAAAGACCGTACTAGAGATGGGGAATTCATGGAGAAGCAAGCTACCCGATGCACTATGGGCATACCGAACAGCATATAAGACGCCCATAGGCATGTCACCATACCAACTCGTATATGGAAAAACATGTCATTTACCCATCGAGTTGGAGCACCGAGCATATTGGGCCATCCGAACATGGAAAATGGACCTAAGGGATGCTGGACGTAAGAGAAAAATGGAGATAGCTGAGTTGGAAGAATGGAGAGACAAAGCATATCACAACTCAGCTATATACAAAGAGAGGACTAAACGGTGGCACGATCAAAGGATAAGAAGAAAAGAATTCAAAGTTGGAGACAAAGTCTTGCTATTCAACTCACGGGTGAAGCTCTTCGGGCACGGAAAATTACGAAGCAATGGGACGGGCCATATACAGTTATTGACACTTCGCCGCACGGAGCAATCACACTCCAAGACGACGAAGGTAAGATATTCAAGGTAAATGGCCAGCGTCTAAAAATTTATCTTGAGCCCGATACAAATAAAGAATTTGATGTCATGCACTTAATTGAGTTAAAATCTTTATCATGATATCCTCTGTTTGTTTTATCACCCGTAGTAGCACTTTCCTTAAAATAAATATAGCAAGAAATCAACCAGAAAAAGAAAGGGACCAGAGGGTCCCACAGCAGGTCGGCCGACCCAGGGAAGGGGGGTCGGCCGACGCCCCCCTGGCTCCTCTGCCTCCCATCTTTTGCCCAATCGGCCACCTCATCTTTCCATGCTGCTTCCCTGCTGTTTTTTGGAAGAAAATCTTTTTCTCTACGCCAAGGGGTGGGGAAAGCACCTATTTATACCTCTCTCCCTCATCCCACCTCTTCATCTCTTCCTCCTCCCGCACCATGAATGAACAAAGCGACGCTTCGTCCACCATCTCAGAAGACGCGCCCATGAAAGGTAGCCCTCTTTGGGGGATCAATGAAGAACAAGCTCTAGACGACGCCTATCGCACCATAAGGAGGCTCCGACAAGAAGTAGCACGCGCTAAAAAGGAGAACGGGGTTCTGCAAAACCTCTACAACCACCTCTGGAAGGAAAAGAAGAAAGATGAAGACCTTATCAAGACCCTCACAGGAGGGTGGGCGCAATATGATCTCGCTTTAGAGCTGATCGAAGAAGAGAAGAAAAAGCTAAGAGAAGCCGAAAAGGCTAAGATAGAATAAGATTAGACTTTAGGGCGCACTTTAATTCCTTTCATCATTTTAATTTCCTCAAATTTGTAATGCGCCTGCTTATTTGCTAAATTCAATCAAATTAGTGCTCCCCGGTCTTCCATACCGGTAGAGCAATTTGTGTTTCCAAAATATCTTTGTCTATTTTGAAGGAAACAAGCAAAAAGGCAAGTGTGTGGGGGGGGGGGGATACATCGCGAAAACAGAAACAAACACGCGCAAATCACTCAGAACCATCATGGGAAGGACAACACCAACAAATGAGCAAAAATTGGGCACCAGTGGAGGCCTGGACCAGGTCGGCCGACCCCTGGTGGGTCCCACTGGGCCTCTGCTTTCCCGTGCTACTCAAGTTTGTTTCCCACACTCCCTTTTTGCCTACCATACCTGTCAAGTTCATTCTGAGATACGAAAATAAAACTTGACCAATTAAAAGTTGGGAAAAATTTCTTTTTAGCACATCTTTATAAAACCCAATACTCTCCCTTTTGCTCTCAACATAATCATGCACACTTGTTATTACTCGCTCCATCACCACCTGCTTGTGAACAATCTATCCATAGGACCCATGTTTTTTCTAGATAATTGGCGAGTGTGATATGGTTCGATGAAATGATCCTTTGTTTAAATCTACAAAGTCCTTGGGAGTTTTATTTCAAAAAGTTAAAATATCATGGCTTGCTGCTCCTCTTTTGATACATAAATTCCTACCAATGCCATATGTTAATCACAACTATCAAACATACATACATATGCTACTTGTTTTTGCAATGAGCTTTTCCAAAATTTTGCGACCCTAGTGGGAAACCTGTCATGCTCTCTTGATCAAGATCACGTACACGATCCACCAAAAATGCTAAACTCCTACACCGGGAGTTAGCACATCCACCCATCCAAATAAAGACACTCCTCACTTTTATCCCATTTTATCTCTCTCTCTCAAATAAACAAAAGAGGGACATGGCTATGCAAAAGAAAAAGAAGGCTCACAAAAAGATGAGCAAGATAAAGAAAGAGAAAAATGCTCATGTACAGAGCATGAAAAGAAAAGAAAGAAAAATGATAGCCATGTCTCGGAAATACAAAACAAAGAGAGGTAAAATCCAATAAAGGAGTCGTCACATATAAACATCCACACATCCATCCACACATGCACTTCTTGATCAAGGTTGTATGACTTGAATTCTCCGTGGATCCTTTCTTTTGGTTCAGCAATATTTGTGATACAAGTATGCCTCTTCTATCCCTACCTTGAGCTCCACATACAAGCCTTAGAAGTAGGACAAAAGAGGCAAGACAATGCTTTGGTAAGGAAAATACACTTTTTGAGCGATCCGAGAGAATCAATAGAGGAGCAAGAGCTATGTTGTTTATATTTTTCAAAACTCTTTCAAAAACCCAAGGTACTTAGTAGGTGAAGGCAAGGTGACTTAAGTCATGAATCGTTCCACTTTTCAATCATCCAAGAATACATGTTAGCCACCATCATGTTCACAGGTGGAAAGGTGTGGCTTGTAATAGCTTGTGTGCAGATTTCACTTACATAAGGGAAGAGTTCCTCTCAGTTTCCACTCACAGCTTTACTCGAGGACGAGCAAAGAGCTAAGTGTGGGGGATCTTGTTGACGGTCCTTACGACCCATTTTTACCGTCAACTTTATGCACCTTTTGGACCTAACACCATCACCAAGGGTAGACATAGGGCTTATTTCTAACGAATTCCACTAGTCTTGGTGAAATTATGAGTGCAGGTGCAATTCATATAAAAACAGGGGAAAACAGGCACTAAACATGGACTTTGCAATCGACGGATTTTCCCCGGACTAAAGAATTTAGTCCAAAAGCCCAAAACCACAGAACCAGGCTTCAAGACCAAAGAATGCAAGTGGATTGGGCACATCCATAGCCAGAGGAAGGAGCCAGAGGAGGACCAGGCCCAGTGGGGCCCAGGCCAGGTCGGCCGACCCCCCCTGGCCAGGTCGGCCGACCTGACAGGGAGGCCCCCCTGGCCCATCTTTTTATGGCGGTTCACAACCGACCTCTGTAGGTCGGTTCCCACTGCATTAATTGTCACCGACCTCGGGAACCGCCTCAAAGTTGCCGACCTTCCAAGGCTATAAATAAAGGGGTACCCCCCCTCTCTCAAGACAACAACAGACCACAAGACACAAGACTCTCCTCATTTCCAATCCACAGGCCGAGAGCCTCTTGTATTTTAGTAGAATAGGAGAGAGGGCAAGGAAGAGATAGGAGTTCTCCTCCTCTTTTCATTGGAGGTTTAGTTCCTATTCTTTTACCTTGGCGTGTAAACACTTCTAGTGATTATACGTGGTGATTATCTATCTATTGAGCTTTATCATTCGTCTAGGCATAATTCTTGTTATACTCGTTCAACGGGATCGTCGCTCCGCAAGGAGTGCTCTAGTTCTCTGAATCAGTATTAGGCCGGGACTAGAGTAGTGATCGATAGCATAGACGTGGTGTCTAGGCTGGAGGTTGCCTTTGACCGCTGTGTGCTCCACGGTTTGTAGAGGTAGGTGGCAGGAAGTGACAGCCCTGTCCATCCAAAGGAACCCTCCACGTTCGGGTACATAGTAGAGCCTTAGCCGGAGTGGCTTGGCAGACCAAAGCCTAAGCCGGTGCTCGAAGTAGACGAGTAGAACCTGATTTCGTCTAGCCTTAGAAATATCTAGATAATAATCACCCTCTCAATCCTAAGCTGCTAGTTGTCTTGGTTGTCCTTGGGTAAAACTTGCCTTGCGGTAGAATAACTCCGTTCCTTGGGGAAAACAAATACGATACCTTGGAATACTCCCGGGTGAAGTGCTACAACGGTATTCCGTGCGCTTGCGGATTTATCTGTGACGTAAGAAATACCAACAAGCATTTCTGGCGCCGTTGCCGGGGAACGGTTGATATCTCTATTGCAAATTAAGTTTGCCCTCGTAATCTATCTTACTTACCGTTCTGTTTTTATTTCCCTTAAATTCAAAAACAAAAAAAAAAAAACATTTCATGGAGTCACAACCCACCATCCAATCATTCTCTACTCCACGGGGCGAGCTCTTAGAGCCACCATCATCATCACAACCTATTTCTTCATCTGGCTATGAGTTTTCCCCCGATTACATTTCGATGATAAGAGGTTTGTCCTTTTCGGGTTCTAAACATGAAAATCCTTATGAACACTTGCGAGAGTTTGAGCATTTGTGTTCATGCCGATCGATCCATGGCATGACACAAGAAACATTGAAATGGAAATTGTTTCCCTTCTCTCTCAATGAGAGGGCGAGGCAATGGTACATTTACACCGCTAAGAGAGTAAACGGTCATTGGAAAGAATTGCGAGACAAATTTTGTCTAGCATTCTTCCCCGTATCTCGTATTACTTCTCTACGAGCGGAAATAATTAACTTTCGTCAAGAAGAGGAGGAAACCCTAAGTGCATCTTGGATCAGATTCTGTTCATTAACAGACTCTGGACCAGAATTGTTGCTCCCCGAACCAGTTTTATTGCAACATTTTTATTCGGGATTGAGCAGCGATACCGCACTTTATCTTGACACGGCCGCTGGTGGATCTTTTACTCATAAGATCATAGCGGAAGCACACGAACTTTTGGATCGAATTGTGGAAAACACGCCTTTTTCCGCTGATTTACTAGTTGAGCCGGAGTCAATAGATGAGGAACTCGTTGCGCAAGAAACACAACAATTGGTGCCTACATTGGTAGAGCCGACGCCCGAGTTCTCATCTAACATAAGAACCATGATAGAGGAAGATGAACCTCTTGAGTTCCCATTTGAGTTCGAGGAAGAGATTTTCGAAAATTTTGGAAACACCTTGAACTACTCTTGTCAAAAGAAACCTCAGATCTGTGCATCAACCCCCGAACCTTTGGAAAAAGATTTTCTCTTAGAAACTATTCGGGAGTTGACTGCGATCATGAGCAATGAATGGTTGAAGGAAAATGAGCTTTCTTCCGATATAATTCAACTTGTCCTCCCCACCTCAACCATTCAAAGCTTAATTCGGGAATCCAAGGTTGACGTTCTCTACAGCCCTCTAGTAGGAGCCAACATCATGTCCGAATCCTTTGCTTTAACCATGTTTGGCAGCGAAGCATGGGAACCCACTAGCAAACTCCTTAGAACCTCTCCGGGGCATATCTTTGAGGGTTTGGGGATCGTTAGCGGCGTTCGCATCAAGCACGATGAAGCGGAGGTATCCTTGGACTTCCATGTCTTCGGAATCTCGGATTTCGATGTCCTTGTAGGGTATCCCATAGAAAAACTTTTCTTGGGGACGTCACCATTTGGAACCATCGACTTCACCCTCGGCGATGAACCTTTCTCTATTCCTATCACTCAAGCACGAAATTCCTTCGCCGAGGAGCTACCTAAGGAAGATGAATGCATAGAGGAGGTTATGGCGATATTTCTTCATAAAACCCCCGAATCATCTTTGATGAAGATGCTCTTGATTTTGTTCTAGAAGAAGATGACTCATTTATGCATTGGGTTCAAATCATGGGAATGTGAACTGGCTTGAATGTGTGTGACGATCCAAGCATACGGCTTGATATGATTTGTGACAAATTGGCATGACAATTTTGTGACGAAAACAGATGAGCCGAGAACGGCCACAGGGGCCAACGGGGAACTGACACGTGGACAATCTGGGGAGAACACCTGGACAAATAAAAAAGTACAAGGTGGGCCAATGGGGAGAAGGCACATGAGCTAATAGAAAAATAACAAGTGGACCAATCAGAAGATGACACGTGGACAAATCGTAAAATAACACGTGGACCAATTGGAATAGGACACATGGACCAATAGAAAAGGAACATGTGGACCTATAAAAACAACACGTGGACCAATCGGGAGGCAACACGTGCCACGTCTGCGATCAGTATCGATATCTGGACCAACACAAAACTGTCACGTGGATTGACACGTCATCCTGCCAACATGGCGTAGCTGCCATGTTGGATGCCTCGGTCAACCTGATAGCGTGGCAGAGTATACATACGTATACGTACCTTAACTGGCTAATGGAGATAGTATAACGGCCAATCTAAAAACGTCATAAATCACAACTGACCACGCTCGACTGCTGACAGTCCTTAAAAGGTCATAAATCACGATTTACGAAGAAAATATCATCACTACAAGCAGTCGGTGATGCGTTAAGAACGTCACTAATCAGCATATCTATTCTAGTGCTAGGAATATTTACTCTAGGCCTGCTTGATGCAAAAATATTATTCTCAAAGTTTATGCCAGACTAGGATGAAGTTGCAATTCATTTTCAATTAGTCTTATGGGTCTCTCAATATATTATTAAAACGGGACTGTTGGTATACAGTCCTTAGTTTATCTCTAATCACAAACAGGAGCTCATGCCCTGTACGACAACATCTGCATGAAAGACTCTTATACATATACGTACGCGGCTGCATCGCTCCTATGAGGGCAAGATAGGCGCCGGAGATAGAGTCGTATGTGTGTTGCAGATAAAGCTTTGCATGCATGAGGCTTCTAGAAGAAAGATCATGACAGTTTCGATTTTCCTAAACAAACTGACCGAACTAGATACACGTGCTGGAGATAAAGGCCTACGCGTGCTGGAGATAAGGCAGAAGTTGGCACGGATACGTATCTTCTGGGGCTAACTGACGTATGCTGACCTATATAAACAAACCGAACCCTACCAGTTGGGAACGGGGATGCTGCCGCGAAACACCACGCGCACGCACCGCCACAGCACCTGTTCACACCCCCACCGCCGCAGGAGCGCGCACGTTGCCCTCTCGTCGCAATGCGAGCCACGGCCACGTGCGGCAACCCGCCGCATCAAGCACACCGGAGTTCCAAGAGGCCAGGCCAGCATGCCGCTGCGACGACGATGGCCTCCGTCGAGCCGGGCGCCTTCTTCCCCGCGACTATGTCCCCTGGTGAGCATCCAGCGTGGTGATAATCGAGGAATCTAAAGCAATTTTCAGTGATGCCGAAAGGGGCACACACCATTATCCTCGTCCCTAACATGGGAGCGAGAAGGTTATCAGTCGCCATGCTGATGATTAAGGGATCCAAAAAGGTGATGCCTAAAGAGGCTCACGTCTGACTTGCCTCTAACAGGAGAGCAAGATGAAGCGAAATTCCGTGATGCTGACAGAGACTCAACATTCAAGATGGCGATGAATCCAACATGGTTCAGCCTCTTACAAGATTGAAAATTTCCGACGCTAGCCGGAGATGACTATGAACCGACGATGGTCTAGTCTGCCCTGTACAAAAGATTAATAAAATTCCACGACGCCGAAAGGCTCGTGATTGTAACATCCTGACCTAAGGCTTAATAGGATTGATAAGAATACTTATATAAACAAGTTGCAACTTCTTTTCCGGGAGCTCATCTCGAAAGAACTTCGAGGTTAAGTGTGCTTGGCCTAGAGCAATTTCGGGATGGGTGACCGACCGGGAACACATTCCGGGGTGCGCACGAGAGAGGTTAAAGTGTGCAGAAAAGACGTGTGTTGATCTGTGGGGTCAGTCTTGAGGTCCTAGAAAGCTGCTAGGTGTACGGGCCCGGCCTCGAAGAGGCGGGATGCTACAGTGGTATCAGGGCCGACTCTCGCTGTTTCACGGACGCGTGTGGGTGCAGTTGCGCAGGCATGGTGCGCATGGCTGGTGTGGGCCTAGAGTGGTCACACAACATGGCACATGCGCTGGCACTGGACGCACGGACGAGGCCAAAAGGGAACGTTCCTAGACTGGGGTTGACCGACGAGGACGTCGATCTTCTAAAAGGGGGTGAGTAACTAACATCCTGGCCCAGGGCTTAATAGGATTGATAAGAATAGTCATATAAACAAGTTGCAACTTCTTTTCCGGGAGCTCATCTCGAAAGAACTCCGAGGTTAAGTGTGCTTGGCCTGAAGCAATTTAGGAATGGGTGACCGACCAGGAAGTCATTCCCGGGTGCGCACAAGTGAGGACAAAGTGTGCAGAAAAGACATATGTTGATCTGTGGGGTCAGTCTTGAGGTCTTAGAGAGCTGCCAGGTGTGCGGACCCGGCCTCAGAGAGACGGGACGCTACAGTGATGTCCTTCTTACTCGTATGAGTGCAAGAAACTTGTAAACTTAATTTGATTACCTGACGCCGGAAGGCTCGATGATTTAATCTTTGATCTTTACGAGTATACATATCATCAGCAAATCGCCATCAAGTTGTGTGCGATTTTTTGCTCTATGTGGCATCCGATTGAGTAAAGCCTCAATGCAAGATAATTTGATGACTGAATTGCCGACGTGTGCAGTGCATGTCTATTAAAATAATCTTCCAATCTAATGCTTTCAATCAGTAAGCATCGTCCAATGCATAATTGGAACGCCATTGTTAGTGCCGCATCCATGAGCCACATCAATACCAAAGGCCAAGTCTCAATGAGATAAAGGCCACATCATCATCATCGATATGTCTAGGTACCGACGAGGCTAGACGAAATCTTGGCGAAGCTAAAGTCAATACTCCACCGACATGTCCCATACAACGGGATCGAACACACACCGTTGCTGGGTACCGACGAGGCAAAGGCAACACTTCCGTTCGAGTTGATGAAGACCGGCGTATACATGACTGGGTATCGACGAGGCGAAAGTCATCCTCTTCATCAACATCTTCCGTTTACATCCGACGTGGCGATGGTGCTGTCATGACTAGGTTTCGGCAATATAAAAGCCACCCTCATCATACACATTCCATCCACACTACATCATGCATGGACGAGTAACACTCTACATGAAGATACGACCATTATGCGCAGCTTAATCGGAGGTGTTCTATAGACTCGCTCTATAGATGTAATTAACCGGGCAAGGATGTAAATTCCCGGGAATCGGCGAACTATGCAATCTCTCAAGTTAGATCTTCCTTAAGCATCGACGCGGAAGACAAGAGAAGACAAAGCTCTTTATACTATGTTTTTTGTAAATCGAATGATTTAACGAAATATGTGGTTCCTCTCTACACGTGTGTTGTGCACTTGTGTGTGAATGAGTTATTTTTGTCTTCACATTTTTGTTTTCACAAACAAAATGGCACGCCCAATGGGACATGATTCTCCTCCCATCTTTGCTGCGCTTCAATGGTCCTCAATAAAAATATATATTCATTGACTAGTGGGTCATTGAATTGATCCTACATTGGACGATGCTTGCTAGCTAATGTGAAGATACAATGGGAGCTAGATAAGGATTATCCAATCTGCATGCTGTGTTGCTATTGAAAATAGCTCGACATGCGTATCACTCTTCAGCAAGGGCAATGTTCCTTCTTCAATAAAATTAACGGCAGACTAGTGGATACAAGATTAGTTAGAAATACGGAATCTCTATCACGCTGTCTCTCCCTACTATGATCTTAGTTGTCAACAACAGGGGGCATGAGCATTGCCTTCTATTATCGTACTCGTCAGTACACCATCTGATAACTGACGTTATGGGATAGCTTAATTTTAAATACATGTACGAAAGCTTGATTACATGGCGTACTAATCAAAGGATCCTCTCTTGGAGGAGCATCCTTCCCTGCCATCTCCGTTGATGAAGCCCTAAGGTTTTGTCAAGCTCCGCTCCTGTGCTACTTCGGGACAACCCCGCCCTTGGCCGTTCTTGAGTATGGAGGCAAGACGTACTACCATCAAACTGAAGACCTTGCCAAAGTTGCTTCTGCAGAGACAAACAAAGCTACTGCCGCAAAGGCAAGAGATGAAAGGAAGGCTGCAGTGACGGATGCTCGTGTCCTTCTGAAAAATCCGGAGAAACTCCACGCTGAACAAGGTGATGAAACCAAGGTCCTGGAAGCTCTTAATGAGGCTGCCTACAAGTTATCCAGGTCAGTGCGTAAAGCTCGATCTGGGGGCAACGCTTGTTAGATCAAATTGATCTAAAACTAACAGGATCATCTAATCGCAAGTAGATCACACCTAGGATTAATTAACCTAACACTTAGATCACTTACCCGTCATGATCACAGCCTTGATGAGACTGTGGATGGTGTAGACGTAGAAGAACAGCAGATGTCGATGTAGATCAAAGGGACACCGACTTCCGAACCTTCCAGTACCTTAGTGATCGGTAGATTAGGGTTAGAGTAAACCCTAGGCTTAATTTCATGAATTAATCACGTAATTAGGATAACAGGGGTTCCCTTTGCTTATATAATGCTGTAGGTTTGGGGCCGGGCCCTTAAATGGGCTAAGTTTTGCCTCCCGATCAAGGCAACTAATTGGGGTTAGAGTCGGATTACGATTTGGGCCTTTATGGGCCACTTGACCGAGGTCAATAATTCCAACATTCTCCCCCTTGACCAAAGGTCAATGGCTTAATTCCTTATAATAATTATATTATCGATCACGTGCAGGTGGACATACACAGATCAATAATCTCCCTCCTAATCGAACAATCTTAATCTTAAACTTAGACTTATGTTCGCATTATGTTCACACTCAATACCATAACAAAACCTGACGAATCAGTCACCGGAAGCAATACATGTGTACCGGGACATAATTAACCAAAGTCTGCTATAGTATCTCGATAGAATACTTATTAATCTTAATTGGGAGTTTATTTATTCGGCCTCATCCAGAATCATATTTCCGGTTTAATCATCAAATCCATACTAATTTCGCGAAATAGGATAGGCGATAACACCCTCAATTAGTCATGTTGCTAGCTGTTTACTTAAAACTTTAAAATGACTTGATCCTGGGACCCTTCTTTCATAACATAACAATATAGTTGTCAATGGGCTTGACACCATCAACTATATGTCATTACTTGAAGGAATTCTGTAATCAAATACAGTAACATTGAGTACTATCAATGTAGGCTTAATAATACCGGAATATATTTCATATGCCTGTCTGAAACATGCCATACAAAATCAACATAAATAATGCTAATCTTGTTTTAGAGCTTTCTGCAGAATCGCTCATATCTGTAAGAATGAAGGACATAAAACTTAATTGTGCACATTTACATCCATACACCCTCACAAAACCTTATATGAATTACACTTAATTAAGTAAGCATGTTATATGGTGCCTTTAACTTTAAACACCTTTTCCAGTGGACCTTCCCTGGACTAAGACTAATAAAATCTTGTCAAGCATTCCGGTTTGTCATGCAAAGTCAATGTCTTATAGATCTTAGCATGTAGCTTCAATCTGAAGCCTTAGGAACGTCTTCCTATTTATCTTATTCTTAACCTTATTTTTATGATAAAATTTGCTATATCATGCAAAACTTACAGGCATAATTATATTTGCATTCACATATTGTGACTTCAGAGCCTCTCTTAACTTTTGTGCTTGAGTGATAATCCCAATACTCACTTTGGTCCCATCAAAGTGTCATACTCCCCCAGAACTTGGGAAAGCATCACTAGATGTATCTTAAGATATGATGAAAACATTTCTCCTATGTTAGAATGCATACTTATTTCTTCAACTTACCGAGAAAAAATAATCACCTTAGAGTATCAGGATCTTAATTAATCCACCTTATTCTTATAAAGCGAATCACGGGGTTGCCCATGATACGTACAAACTCATAGTGAGTTATAAACTTAACATCTTATTTTCTTTTAGAATCACTTCTTCAACAATCTGCAGACCCATTATAGTCTGCTGTCTTGACTCCATCAGAAAATTGCTATGAGATGAACTATACTTATGTTCAAAATTCATATACTCTTTTATGACCTCTTTTACATAATTTTAGAAATAACCGAGGCTTTCACTTTTGTGCCCAAAACTTAACTTATTATTAAAATATTATGAGTCTTTGTTATTGAAAAACTGCTAATGTAGATCCTCAACAGAGTTAGAAAAGAATGGAGAAACACTTATGGCACGATATGAGAAAATCATATATGTATGTGTATATATATATACATCTCGTCTTAAATCATCGATATAGAGGAAACTTATCCTACATCTCAATAAGATTTCTTCTCCCCCATTTCCTTCCATATGAGCTTTCATTGAATTCCGAATAATCAGGATATTAAATGTGTCGGCCCATAAGCTTATCTAAAATAAATTTACAATGATAGCTCTTTAATTTATCTTGGCACGACATTTATTATACCACTGATCAGCTTGCTTTGCCACCACTAGCCCACACCGGCGGTGGCTAGATAATGAACTAGAGCAGCAAAGCTATGATTAAATGTCCACAAAACAGCGGTGACTAGTATCATGAACACAATCATACTTCAATCGTCTCTGATTCCATTGCACCAACCCACAACAGCGGTGGCCAGAAAATGGGTGACACAACACAATCTGTGAGAGTTATCCCGTAAACAGCGGTGGCCAGAATATAGGATAAAACCACACTTAGTGAGACAATTGGTCTTTGTGGAGTGTTTAAACTCCCATCACAATGGTAGTTTTAATAATCATGTCTTGCATGATAAAGTTGCTCTTGAACTTATTCTTAGTTTAAGCAATAAGATATAGCGAAGATATAGCGAGTATATCATACTTAAAACTTATATTATGCTTAAAATCTTATGCTTAATTTTGTCCTTAAATCTTATGAACGACAAAACGCCATGGAGAGAATTTATAAATATATTTCTAACATTAATTCTTAATTGACAAGAGCAATTCTTAATTGGCATTATTATCTGGAGTATCTTTAAAATTGATGAGACACGCCATTCTCCCCCCGAATTTGTGGTCTAAACGTGAGTGTGCCACATATTCGACAAGGTCTCATCACTTTACTTATCTCATCTAACTCTCACATGTGTAAGAGATTCATAATTAGCATTATGAAATTTTGCTTGTATAGGAGCAATTAAGATAATAACTTAAAACATGAGGATATAAGAGATAATTTCACAACTTAGAGAGAAATATACTCATAAACGATGATATATTGAACCAAAGGATTTCACTACGGTACACTGAAGACCATCATGGTAACTATGAAATCCTTTAACTAATTCTAATTGAAGTTATTAGGAATAAAACTTCAACTAATTTCATCGACTAATATCTAAGGATCACTCCCCCGATTTTATGGATTCACTAATATAATGTACTATACAAGAATCAGAGATGTCCATTCCAAAAGACTTGAGCTCATAAGCAATGTCACACATGCTGCAAATGTGCCTTGCTAATCTACTGTGTCCATCATAGCGCGAGGTGGTTAGTCTTTTGATGAGGAATTTTGTGCAAACTCTCTTATGATCTAACTTAATCAAGTAGAGGAGTCCACTAGCCGTTGTGTCCTCGTATCTATAAAATTCCCCTCTTATGCAAGCTGAGATGGAACACATGATGATCTTTTCGGCAAGCTTATTGTCTCGCTCCCATATCTCTAACTTGAAGTGATATTCATACATCTTCTCAGCATAATCCTCAGCATAAACCTCAATGCTAGAAGAGGGAGGGAGCGGCTCGACGGTATGAAGTACATAATCAAGCTCCAGAAACTTGAGAATGTTTTGCACCTTCTCTTTCCATAAAGGAAAGTCAATGCCGTTGAAGGGCTTAATGTTCTTCATGTGGCTCTTATCTGAAAATGAGAAAACCAAGTAATGGTACTTAGTAAATATCTTAATGTGCTAATAGGATAGTGCTAGTACTTATAGCAACAATAATGCAAAAGATGCATTATTTAATCTTAGAGCACACTTAATGAATGCAAACTTATGCATTTCTTATTAATCTTAAGGCATGATGGAAAAATATCACAATAATCTTAAAACTTAAACTTAAGTAGTACAATAAGATGCACTAATCATGAAAATAACCCTACGGTGGTCTGATTATAATCATGCAAAATAAGTAACAACTTGCATCACCGGTGGGGAAAACAAGCGAAACTTATTTAACTTAAAATGAAAAGCAGCATTAAACTTACTAATGTAAAGCAAAAAGGCAACTCTCTTATAGGCAAACTTAAAGATCAAACTTAATTCTCAGCAAAATAATTGAATAAATAATAAGACAATTCTCAACTTAATAATCTCATACAATCTTAAATAATGTCTGAAACATGGTGAGAAAAGATCATATATGCTGGGCATTAACTTAATGAATATGATTTCCCCACTATGTTAATTTCGCAGAGAAAATACTTATTTTGATCATCAAAAGGAAGCTCTTAAATCTCATGATTCTGTATAAAACATACAGAAGAACTAATGGTACTTATATAAAAAAAAATATGTACATAGTACATGTTAAAATTCCCAAAATTTGTAGCTCAACTTAAGAGCCAAATTTAATCTTAAACTTATGCCTTAAGTTATTATGCTCAACTTAAAATCTAAATATCTTAATAAAGTTGATGAGCATATATTCTCAAGATGACAGCGGAAGCTTAAATTTAGCAAATAAAATATTGCTACTAAATATTCTTGAGAATTTGACTTAAATAATTTCTCAACTAAAATTCAAAATTAAATTGAGAAAATTATGAGAAATTTTACTGCAATAAAACTTAAATATAACTTACTAAATTTTGCAGCAAAACTGAGCTCATAAGTAATTCATCAATTATTTAACTTATTTCTTAATTACTTAACAAATACTTAACTCATAAATAATCATGAATTAAAACTGAGTTAAAAGAAAATTGCGCATGAAAATGCGAAAGCTTAATTCGGCCTGAACTGAAGATGCAGCCCAGCTTAATTTTCGCGCAGCCCAGGCGCATGACGCGGGACGCAGGCCATCGCAAAGGCGATAATACGGCCTGGCGCGCGCGTAGCCAGCCCAGCCCAACTTATGGCCGGGGCGCGTCGATCGGCAGGCCGCCGATCCGGCCTGGCGCGCTCGCGAGTGCGGCCCAGAAGCCCAGCTCAGCTGAAGGCGAAGCGCTGCGAGCCGTCGATCAGGAGAAATGGAGATCTGACGGCCAGGGACAGCCAGCCTTGGGATAAAACCCGGCCGGAAACCCTAAACGCCGTCACTCCCTCACTCTCTCTTCTCTCCCGCCTCCACTCACTCCAGCCCGACCCGAGTGACGGCGGCCGGCGTGCGCGAGACTCATGGTGCCTCGTCGCTCGCGCCATGATGACCTAGCGCAGCGACGGCGAGGTCCCGGAGGACGGAGGACCGTGCACGTGCCGGTGGAGCCCCGCACGGCGGATCTGAGGGCCGTGCGGCCCGGGTCTGATGCACGGCGAGGTCACCCTCGACGGCGACCGGGAAGAGGCGCAGCGACGACGACATGGCGCGAGGGCCGTGACGCGTGCAGGGTCCCGTGCGGCGGAGCTGATGCCGCGCGGGTCGGTCCTTACGCCAGCGAGGTGCGCGCGCACGGCGATGCCGCGGGGACCTCGTCGGCGACCGAGAAGAGAAGAGCGCCGCCGTGCGCACGCGCATGATCTGATGCGCGCCGGCGACGACGGCGACGAGGAGGTAAGTCCTCTGATCTTAACTTAGGGTTAGGGTTAGGGTTAGATTGTGAGTGATCAACCCTAGAGCCTAGCTTAGCTTAGCTTTGCATCAATTTGTGACATGGCAGGATTAGCAAATCGATGTGAAACCCTAGCATAAAACTTACTGTAAAAGATCCATAACTGAGAAAATTAAGCTGAACATGATCTAAACTTAATCTAGTTTAATCTAATGTTGAACTGACTGATCTTATGCGCTAATCATGAAGATTGAACTAACTAAAACTGAATTAAACACTAATCTTAATCACATTACTGCTAGATCATCAAGGAATCTAACTGAACTAGAACTTGAGTAAAACTTAACTGAACATGATGATCACCTCTGCGCATAACTAGATCCGTTAAAAACAAACTTTAAACATTACTGATCTAGTGCTGACAGCGACCATAAACATAATTTAGGGGATCTAAAACGACTAGATCAGGCATCTGATACCAATTGTTAGATCAAATTGATCTAAAACTAACAGGATCATCTAATCGCAAGTAGATCACACCTAGGATTAATTAACCTAATACTTAGATCACTTACCCGTCATGATCACAGCCTTGATGAGACTGTGGATGGTGTAGACGTAGAAGAACAGCAGATGTCGATGTAGATCAAAGGGACACCGACTTCCGAACCTTCCAGCACCTTAGTGATCGGTAGATTAGGGTTAGAGTAAACCCTAGGCTTAATTTCGTGAATTAATCACGTAATTAGGGTAACAGGGGTTCCCTTTGCTTATATAGTGCTGTAGGTTTGGGGCAGGGCCCTTAAATGGGCTAAGTTTTGCCTTCCGATCAAGGCAACTAATTGGGGTTAGAGTCGGATTACGATTTGGGCCTTTATGGGCCACTTGACCGAGGTCAATAATTCCAACAACGCTAACACCCTGCGCAACTACAGGAGTAAGAGAAGCCAAGTAAAAAGGCTACATGCAGCACTGAGCGATCGTGTCGCCTGGAACACAGCTTGTGATGAAGAACCACATGGTGCTGAATATCCAGACCCTGTGCGTGAGCCATATATGCTGTCATTAAGAGCCAAGAGGTCTCACCAGCTGAAAACTCTCATTAGAGAAGCTATAATGAATGAGTTCTGGACACGCACTCTAAAACATCCAGCTCATTTCCCTGGCTGCAGACCATCCAGGTGTAACAATGGTCACTTTGTTGATCCTGCCATGTTAGTGTCAATCAATAACATCACGACTGGCTCTAACAATGATAAAAATAAATTTGCTGTGTTGTCTAGTGAGGCACCGGCACCAAACACTGGTCAACTCCAACAACAGTTCCGTGAGCTTCAAGCTCATATGAGGGAACTTGAACAACAACTCCAAGATCGCAATTCTATCATCCAGGCCGGGGGCAGGTCTAGCTATCCTTACCCTGATCGCCGCCCTCATGAGCAATATACACAACCAGGGGGCAGGTCTAGCCATCTTTCCCCTGATCGCCGCCCACATGAGCGATATACACGAGCTGGGGGCAGACCAACATACCATACCCCTGGCCGTTATGACCAAGCTGCTGAATCATCACTGTTGGGGACTACACCGAAGGCCCCCCGACCCACGCAAAGACCGGCAGCCACTGGCGAAGGCAAAACGGAGAAGCAGGCAGCGCAGGAGCAATACTCGAGTCAAACCATCAGGCTAAGAGCCGTGCTAAGGCAGCCAATGGCATACATGTAAATATGATCACTCTCCCCCTCATAAATATGGAGGGAGATGATCCTGTAATGACATCTGTTTTCTCGGGCCACGAGCCAAGGGAGGAATCATTCGCACCGCACTAAAACCTCTCTCATCACTCGACCCCTTCGCCCGGCATCGCGGGGGAAGGAGTGCTTCACGTAACAGACTGCAGGGAACCTGAGTAAGAGCACCTTCGTCCGGCACCGCGGACTAGGAAGGAGGGCTTCGCTCCAACAAGAAGGCGACGACGACGAGCAAGGAGGGCTTCGCAAGGTGATTCGAAGGTGTCGACAACCTTCGAGGGCTTCGCCAGAACCAAACACTTCTATCAACCGTTGGAGGGCTTCGATACGTCATACGAAGACCTTCGATCCCCCAACATTAATGTTGGGGTCCTGGCAACAAGTACATGGCAAAGGAGATAGCAAAGGCCAAGCCACACTCGCCTAAAGCAACCGAAGCCACCCGGAACTACACGAAGGACAGGCGAAGCAAAACGGAAAGAACAGGCGGCGCAGGAGCCCAAAGTTGTTAACCTAAGAGCCATGCTAAACTAGTCAATGGCACACTTGTAAATATAATCATCTCACCCCCTATAAATATGGAGGGAGATGATCATGTAAGATCATCTGTTTCTCGGGCAACGAGCCAAAGAAGGAATCATTCGCACCACACTAAAACCTCTCTCATCACTCAACCCCTTCGCCCGGCATCGCGGGTGAAGGAGTGCTTCGCGTAACAGACTGCAGGGAACCTGATTAAAAGCACCTTCGTCCGGCACCGCGGACAAGGAAGGAGGGCTTCGATCCAACAAGAAGGCGACGACGACGGACAAGGAGGGCTTCGCGAGGTGATTCGAAGGCGTCAACCACCTTCGAGGGCTTCGCCAGAACCAGGACGTTTCAATCAACCGTTGGAGGGCTTCGATCCGTCCCACAAAGACCTTCGATCCCCCAACATTTGGCGCCGTCCGTGGGCCGAACCCACGATGTAAAGAAAGCAAGACTACCACCAAGCAAAAGCTGCGAAGGTAAGAACAGAACAAGAGGGATGGAAGCATTCAACCATCCGCTTCACAACAGACGACATCAGAGTCTCCGATTATCCACATACAGACGTCTTCGTCATCAAAGCCGACATCGAAGGGTATATGGTCCACAGAATCATGATTGACAATGGAAGCTCAGAAAATATCATCTTTAAAGATACTTTGATACGCATGCAAATCAACAGCCATGAAAACGCTAGCAAAACAACCCGCGTGACGGCGCCAAATGTTGGGGGATCGAAGGTCTTCGTATGACGTATCGAAGCCCTCCAACGGTTGATAGAAGTGTCTTGGTTCTGGCGAAGCCCTCGAAGGTTGTCGACACCTTCGAATCACCTTGCGAAGCCCTCCTTGCTCGTCGTCGTCGCCTTCTTGTTGGAGCGAAGGCCTCCTTCCTAGTCCGCGGTGCCGGACGAAGGTGCTCTTACTCAGGTTCCCTGCAGTCTGTTACGCGAAGCACTCCTTCACCCGCGATGCCGGGCGAAGGGGTCGAGTGATGAGAGAGGTTTTAGTGCGGTGCGAATGATTCCTCCCTTGGCTCGTGGCTCGAGAAAACAGATGTCATTACAGGATCATCTCCCTCCATATTTATAAGGGGGAGAGTGATCATATTTACATGTATGCCATTGGCTGCCTTAGCACGGCTCTTAGCCTGATGGTTTGACTCGAGTATTGCTCCTGCGCTGCCTACTTCTCCGTTTTGCCTTCGCCAGTGGCTGCCGGTCTTCGCGTGGGTCGGGGGGGCTTCGGTGTAGTCCCCAACAATCACATAGGGCTAGTATGAGGTATCACACTTCGAACTATCGCCCTCAAAATGATCGAAGGACTTTAGCTCCGTGAAGAAACTCACTGCCGAGACAATCCTATCGGTCTAGGCAGGCTCCCACGCCACCTGGCCATAACTCATGGCCACGTAAAGAATGGTGACCGGTATCCCCAAATCAAGAACGACATCATTCTGGGGGCAATCACCAAGAACATGCTGCTGCCCCATCTGCTCTACGTACGGAGCCACAAAGCCAAATGCTACCTCCTCAACAATACGTACAACACCCAGTAAGCACATCTACTCAAGTTGTGTCTTCCTCGGGTCCGCAAGCTGCTTCGGCTCTACTACCAACACCAGCAATACCACCTATGCCTCCATATGCTCAATCGGCGAATAAACACAAACGTGAAAATCGCCGAAAGAATCATCATGCCTTATATGAAGAACTACAAGAGCTGGTACTCAGCAATGTACGTGTTCGAGTGCGACCTGATGGGTAGGTCCATCCATTTTATGATAAGATTGCATTAAACCTCTCTCCTACTTTGAAGGAAAATGAGAGGTATCAATACTTGGTGGAGCTCCAATGCCTAGGCCCCGAAACGATCTACAAGAAAATATGCAACTAGATATGCCATGAGATGGGAAACTAGCTGGTGAACAAGAGG
The DNA here is from genome assembly GCA_007726485.1 of Eragrostis curvula. Lineage (NCBI taxonomy): Eukaryota > Viridiplantae > Streptophyta > Magnoliopsida > Poales > Poaceae > Eragrostis > Eragrostis curvula. The sequence continues at coordinate 10,381 of RWGY01000091.1, read as the reverse complement.
TTGCCTCCATTCAGAAACTCAATGCGGGTGCTACAAACACTAAAACACAAGTTTCAACTCTTATGGAAGGAGATAACCAAATGAAGGTCCAACCTGCTGCTCCAGCAGACAAGAAAGATAATACTGAGAGCAAGGGGCAAAGTCTCATGCCCTCTGCCCAAAAAAATGATGTGCATATGAAAGATGTAACTCTGAATGATAAGAACGCTTCTAATCATGACAAAGTCACGTGTGGCACTCTAACGGCCCTCTCCTCTGAAGAATGTGAGGTCTCCAAATGGGTTCCTCCAGAAGTTACACATGAGTTCTCTTATTCGTCTGATGAAGAGATAGTACCTAATCCCAGGGCAAATTTTTCTAAGAGACTTCTTCCTAAGAGGTTTAATGAAGCCGATGACCAAAAAGGTGGCGACATGTCGACCTCGACAGCGCCATGCCTCCCTATATCCTCAAAAAATTCAACAACAGGAGACAAAGCTCCACAAGGCGAATTATCTCCTCGCCCATACACCGTGTTGGAGTCGCCCCTCCCGCAGGACTCCACCTCACTACAAAGTGTTGCACAACGTGAAGGTACTAATACTAGATTGAAAGTCATCGCCTCACAGCGAGTGGCAAACACTCAAGCTAGCCAAGAAAATAATGAGGGAGAAGAGTCAGATGGGAATTCTAGCGAATCGCTAGAGGAACTTGTTGACTCCCCTCGTTACTCTGAGCTTGCTCATTCTATAGTGTCAGATGATGACACTCCAGAACATAACATAAATGTTGTGCCTGCTCATGTGGTTGATGATGGCAAGGGTATTGATGGTGATGAAGTCGACCCAAATAAGGGAAAAGTCCCTCCCATGGGTACTAACGAGACAAGCACATCAAGAACAATGAATCCACTTATGGAAGAACGGTTCATGCGACAACAACAACAAATAGACGGTTTGAGCGCACAACTCGGCCAAATTGTTGAGCTTCTCAAAGCTGGCATTTCCCAAAAGGATACCCCGCAAGTAGATCCTCAAATGGAAGAACTAGAACGTGAAGCAAATATGCATAGAACCGAGGAAGGCCCAAGGCTTCTGTTATTTCTGACTCAACATACAGCCGCTAGCAATAGTGCGCCTCTCCCAAATACACTTAAAAATTATCCTGATATCATCAGAGACCTTGTTGATAAGAAGATGAAACAATTAACTATTGATCAAGCTCTGCAAACATCTGAAAGTGAGCTTGACAAACCATATGAAGCATGGCATGATCTAGTGCGTTTCCCATCAGGGTGGCATCCGCCCAAGTTTCGTGTATTTGACGGCTTAGGTGATGCAAGAGAACACCTGGCATATTTTGAGGCCATGTGTGGGGATACTGGTCGTACTCCTTCTCTCTTGTTACGACAGTTCTTGAGCTCATTGACTGGGTCGTCCTTTCATTGGTATAGTCGCTTGCCTGTGGGCTCTGTACCCGACTGGAAAACCATGAAAGAGTTGTTTAAAGCCCACTTTGTGTCTATAAAAAAGGACTTCTCAATTGTTGAGCTCTTACAAGTGAAACAAAGATGAGATGAAAATATTGATGACTACATAGTTCGCTTTCGCAATAGCTATGTACGCCTTGCGAGAGAAATGCATCCTGAAGAAGCCGTTAATATGTGCATCCATGGTATGCAACAACATTGGTCGCTGGAAGTATCTCGACATGAACCTAAAAGCTTCAGCACTCTTAGCTCAGCAGTGGCTAAGACAAAAGTAGAATTTGAGAAATCTCCTCAAATCACAGAGCTGTATAAGAATGCTAACATTTCTGATAGCACCAAGAGGTTCAACTCCATGGCGAAGCCCAACAATCAAAATAGTAACAAGTCTAAGCCACCAGTTGAGACTAACACAACGAGGATGAGCTCCTCGGCACAACAAGGAAGTGTGCCTATTTTAGGTACAAGGAATGAAAATCAAGGCGGAAGACAACGCCCCTCCCTGCAAGATTATCTCAAGAAGCAATACATATTTCATCGAACAATGATTAAAGGCTTCTTCAATCAAGTGGTGGCACATAATCATCTTGCCCTACCAGAGCCCCAGAGGCCTGATCAAGTTGGAATGACCAACAATCCACTTTACTGTCCATTTCATCGATATGTTGGGCATGTTATCGAGGATTGTATCGGTTTTAAAGAATGGCTGCAAAAGGCCATCGATGAGAAAAGGTTGGCACTTCAACCTGATGCTGTTAATCCTGATTATCATACTGTAAACATGGTTACCATTGAACCATGCCCTACGGGATGTATTGAAGAAGGAAGTTGGGTGCCTTTGGCCCATGTTGAGTATCAGTTCGCTAATTTGAAGCTTTCCCAAGAGACTCCAAAGATCAATGCTAAGAAGTGGCAAACTATTATGCATTACAAGCCTCCGCCGAAAAACTTTCAGAGAAGATATTCAAATCATGTAACAGCGCCAAAAAGGTTTCACGACCCGAGTCTTCCCCGCATGCCACATAGATTTGTGCCTAAATCTGAAGGGGATGAACAGTTCCCACAGCCTATTCGAATACTCCGACGCTTGCACAATTCATGCCCCAAAACTGGGGGCAGCCTTCTCAATCTCCAAATGAAGTGGAAGAAAATTCCAAAGTGGAGTGCAATGTGGTCCTCCAATATAATGATCAGACTAGTTCAGGCTCTGATGACGGACTTACCGCTCTTGAGCGTGAAGCATTTCAAGCTGAAACTTCCTCAGTAAATTATGAACGAGAGGAAGTCCACATGAACCTACGGGGTGGCAAGGAATTGCCGGAACTTCAAAAACCTCAAGCTTGAAGGCCTGGAAAAGAAAAGGATGCTAATATGAAAGAATATCCTACTCAAGGTGATGGTGTAGAAACAACACCAACGGCACCAATGGTAGAAGGCGTGTCGGCACCCAAAATTGATTATAATTGGGTGGCGCATTTAAAACGCATACCAGCATTATTAAGCGTATATGACACTCTCTTACTTGTTCCTGAGCTACGTCAAGCACTTATTGAAGCCTTGCAGAAGCCAGATGTCTATGAAGTGGTTATGGCCAAACACAATGTACTATGCAATTCATTGGATGTCAATCAAATCACATTTTCTGAAGAAGATAAAGTGGTGGAAGATGATGATCATAACCTCCCTCTCTATATAGAAGGGAACATCAGCGCCGCTCATTTACAACGTGTGCTTATTGATCTGGGCTCCGCAGTGAATATATTGCCGGTTTGTAGTCTAGCACGAGCTAACTTCACATTGGATGACCTTGAGCCAACAGAAGTGGTGATTTGTGGGTTCAATAATCAACCCTCAACAGCTTTGGGCTCTATTACCGTGAAGATACAAATGTCAAGTTTTAGCTTCAAGGCGCGATTCTTTGTCATTGATTTGAATACATCATATTCAGCTCTCTTGGGAAGACCGTGGATCCATAAATACAAGGTAGTCCCTTCGACCCTCCATCAATGCTTAAAATTCCTGGATGGTAAAGGTGGCCAACATAGGATTGCTGCTAATCCTGCCCCTTATAGTATTCATAAGTCACATCATGCCGATGCCAAGTACTATTTCTCAACTGGAGAATCATCTGTTCAACAAGGACGAGTGACCCCTCCTGCCGATATTATTTTAACTCCCGACTCTACCCAATCGTCGGAGTTAGATGCCCTCATGGCACATGATTCTAATAAGCGAAGTTGGCGAAAAGAACAACCTAAACGGTGTGGACAGCCATCAGGGGCTGTTGCTCACAAAAATGCGCCTGCGAGCAGTCAAGAGACTTCCACATCGTCCTCTACTCCAATATTGCTGGGAGCGGGAGTTCCATCTTCTGCTCCCCTTCTCTTAAGGTCCGTTGTAGAACCCCTTCAAAATGTTGGGCTTGAAAATAAAGGCCTTGTACTCCTTTTAACATCCCTGACATGTGATGACTTAACACCACAAAATTCTGCAGGTGCCCAAGGAGCTCCTAAGCTCCTCACAACCAAGAATAATCTGCCACCTCCCATTATGTTACAATCAAACTCAAGCTTCGGCCAAGAAAGTATGACTCCCCCGAAGGGTACTGTACGAAGGAGAGTGGCAGAAATTGAAGAAATACGGGCCCTAATCTCAAACAGCCCCCATCAATGTACACATCTGTAGCCACACCTTTAGAAGTGTGGGTAGTTCAAGAACCCAACAGTTTCGGGTACCCAACACTTTTCTATAAATCTCCACAGGTATTACCTTGTGACAATGTCATTAGGTTACCTATATTTCCATCTCATGCTGAAGAGGCAATGAGTACAATAAAGGTTGATCCAAGGTTGGCTCACCTGCTAGAAAAATCTGGGATTAAACTTCAACGCAATTTCAGGTCACCATCGCCACCAGCTATTTGTGAAGAATGGTGGGATCAAGCAGAGAGGTTAATAAAAAAGAAGCACAAGAAGAAGAACTGGAACAAGTCTGAACCGAAATATGGTTTGGGGTACATTCATAGTGACTCCTCTGCTAGTGAAGATGACGAATTCAACGACCCACGACGAGTGATGTGTCATATGACTTCTGTCGTCCGGAATAAACAAGACATTGAGGACCTCACCTCTGATGAGGAGGATGATAATCCTTATTTGACATTGTATCAGTCACGTTCTTTCCGGGCTGCAGCAAATGCTCGCTATGGAATGAGAGATGAACAATATCTTCTGCCACAGGTACATGGAGCTATTAATGTGGGGGAACAGGGTGAAGTGCTCGATGCTGCCCCTGCACCTCAACAAATTGAATATGGCGGTCAACTCACCATTGATGAGGTAGTTGAAATCAATCTTGGAACGGAAGAAGATCGGCGCCCCATTTTCGTAAGTGCAAGCCTTACGCCAGAAGAACGAGAAAGTTATAGAAATTTCCTTATGGGATTTTGAGACTGTTTTGCTTGGTCATATAAAGAGATGCCGGGGCTTGATACTAATGTTGCTACGCATAAGCTTGCTATTGATCCAAGATTTAGGCTGGTGAAGCAAGCACCACATCACTTTCACCCAGAACTACAAGATGATATTATCAAGGAAGTTGAGAAGCTAATAGCAGCCGATTTCATAAAAGAAGTGCAATACCCTCGGTGGCTAGCTAATATTGTTCCTGTGACGAAGAAAAATGGCCAAGTTCGGATTTGCGTCAATTTTCATGATTTAAATCGTGCTTGCCCTAAAGATGATTTCCCTATCCCCATCACAGAGATGGTTATTGATGCAACCACAGGTTATGGTGATTTATCCTTTATGGATGGTTCATAAGGATACAATCAAATAAAGATGGATGAGCGAGATGCGATGGATACTGCGTTTCGAACACCAAAGGGGAATTATTATTACACAGTCATGCCGTTTGGACATAAGAATGTTGGCGCAACTTACCAACAGGCCATGACTGCTGTGCTTGGTGACCTTATCCACCAAATAGTTGAATGCTATGTGGATGACATGGTGGTGAAATCAAGGGAACGTCGTAATCATCAGGATGATCTTCGTATTGTCTTCAATCGTCTGCGAAAGCATCGATTAAAGATGAACCCTTTGAAATGCGCCTTTGCAGTGCAATCAGGTTTGTTTTTAGGCTTCATTATCCATAATAGAGGCATTGAAATACAGCCCAAGAAAATTAAGGCAATACTTAAAATGCCCCCTCCTCAAAATTTGAGCGACCTCAAATCTTTGCAGGGGCACTTGGCGTACATACGACGCTTCATTTCTAACCTGTCCAGGCGTACTCAACCATTCACGAGGTTGATGAAGAAGGGTGTGCCATTCTATTGGGATGAGCAATGCCAAAATGCACTTGATAGCCTAAAAAGGTACTGACTTAACCCTCCAGTTTTGACAGCTCCTGTAAAAGGGCGCCCTCTTATTCTCTATATTGCCACGCAGCCATCTTCGGTTGGTGCATTACTCGGACAACATAATGATGAAGGAAAGGAAGTGGCGTGTTACTACCTAAGTCGAACCTTGGTAGGTGCCGAGAATAATTACTCTCCCATAGAGAAATTATGTTTGGCTCTCATTTTTGCTCTGAAGAAGTTGCGACACTACATGTTGGCGCACCAAATTCAAGTCATAGCAAGAGCAGATCCTGTAAGCTATGTGCTTAATCAGCCGGCCCTTATGGGACCCCTTGGAAAAGTGGCTGTAATTATGATGGAATTTGATATTACTTATGTTCCACAAAAAGCAGTTAAGGGTCAAGCTTTATCTGACTTTCTTGCAGCACATCCTGTACCTGAAGACTCTCCTTTAGTGGTAGACTTACCTGATGAAGATGTTTTTGCCGTCGATGTCGAGTCACCATGGGAACTCTACTTTGATGGAGCGTCTCGCTCAGATATTGATTCTGATGGCACACTAAGAAGAAGATCTGGAGCAGGCCTTGTATTCAAGACCTCACAAGGCGAAACAATTCATCACTCCTTCTCCCTTATCAAGGAGGAGTGTTCAAATAATGAAGCAGAATATGAGGCCCTCATTTTCGGTCTCCTACTTGCACTTTCCATGGACATTCGGAATTTGCAAGCTTACGGTGACTCTCAACTCATCGTTCGACAGGTATGATGTGTATGAGGTACGGAAGCCTGAATTGGTGCCATATCACAAAGCGGCCCAACGTCTCATGTTCCACGAGGCAAAAATGCTTCTGCTAACGCTTTATCTAAACTTGCAGCAGCATTAGTGCTCCCTAACGGGGAGCCCGCTTACATAAAGATTGAAGAAAGGTGGCTTCTACCAGCTGTCTTGGAGCTCGTCCCTGAAGAATATGAAGTCGATCATGTCATGATAATGGCCGTTGATGAGCGTGATTGGCGTAAGCCATTTGTTGACTATTTTAATCATGGAATTTTGCCAACCGATTCAGTGGAATGGCGTCGCTTGCAGCAGCGCCTACCCTCATACATTTACAAGGCTGGAGTATTGTATCGACGAGCGCTTGGCCAAGAGCTACTACTATGGTGTGTGTCAAGAAAAGAGGCCGATCAAATATTACATGAAACACACCATGGAGTGTGTGGTGGCCATCAAGGTAGGGCAAAAATGTATCATGGCATCAAGTTGCCCGGTTATTATTGGCCCGGAATCATGGTGGATTGCCTCAAAATCGCAAAGTCTTGTCACAGTTGCCAAATCCATGACAACTTCAAGCATTTACCATCAGTTCCTCTCCATCCGACGGTCCCGTCTTGGCCATTTGATGCGTGGGGAATTGATGTTATTGGTTCCATTGAACCTCCATCTGCCACGGGGCACCGTTACATATTGGCTGCAACTAATTATTTCTCCAAGTGGGCAGAAGCTATTCCACTATGAGAAGTAAAATCCGATAATGTAATCAATTTTCTAGAGCGGCATGTTATATATCACTTTGGAGTGCCACGTCGTATCACTTCTGACAATGCCAAAGCCTTCACATCCAGCAAAATGCAAAGATTTATAGCAAAGTACAACATCACATGGAACTACTCCACTGGCTACTACCCTCAAGCAAATGAGCTTGCCGAAGCTTTCAACAAGACTCTTGGCAAGATACTCAAAAAGATGGTCACAAAGAATAAAAGAGACTGGCATGATTGCCTCTTTGAAGCTTTACGGGCATATCGTGTCACCGTGCGCACCCCTACACAAGCTACCCCGTACTCGCTTGTTTATGGGAGTGAAGCAGTTCTACCTCTTGAAGTGCAGCTACCCTCGCTACGGGTGGCCATTCATGATGAACTTACTAATGATGAGCAAATTTGACTCAGGTTTGAGGAACTTGATGCCTTGGAAGAAGGGCGCCTTCAAGCCCTCCAAAATCTGGAATTATATCGCCAAAATATGGTTAGAGCTTATGACAAGCTTGTCAAACAACGAGTTTTCCGAAAGGGTGAACTCGTGCTTGTCCTTCGGCGCCCAATTGTTGTAACACACAAGACCAAAGGGAAGTTCGAGCCAAAGTGGGAAGGGCCATTTGTTATTGAGCAAGTCTATGACGGTGGTGCCTATCAGCTCGTGGATCATCAAGGAGTTCGCCCCATGCCGCCTATTAATGGGAGATACTTGAAGAAATATTTTGCATGACCAAGTGTCTGCACAACATTTGCTCTTTTTGCTTTTATTCTTTTGTTTCCCCTAAACATTTTTTTCTCTCATAATAAAAAAATGTTTCTAAAAAAAATGGACGTCGTAGTCCCATATTAAAAGTCGTAGTCCCACATTAAAAGGCTCTTCCTATATATGTCGTCAAGTTAGCCCTCAGTTGGTTGTTGCTAGAGGATGTGACCCTGGACAGGGAATGTCCCAACCAACCTAACTTGTGCTGAAGCAATCTCAACACAAAGCACGTGATCTGCACCAACCAGGGATAAAATGCGACAAGTGAATCTTGATTCGGGTTGACTCTGGAAGTCGTGGGTTTATCAAGGCTTGTGCTTTTGTCCAATTCATGGGAGATGCTAAAACCTCAAGGGAAAACTATAGTGAAAAGAGCATGGAAGGGCTACCTAACTTGACAAAAGTCAGGTTTAGTGTGCAGCCACATGCCACCCTATGAGGCAGTAACAAGGGCCTAATGAAGAGTTAAGCCTGTGAGGATTTTAGAAACCAAAGGTGATGGCTACCCTCCAAATTCACTAGAAGATACACTCAAGCAAAGGCGGAGAAGTTATCAAAGGGTTACCAAAGAAGTAGTCCCAGTTCATTGAATCTCCAAGAAGCCAATTACGAGTTGCAAAACTCCAAGCCAATGAAGAAAATCAAGTCAACCAAAGTTGTTTGAAGGCGGAGGGTAGCTATTCACCATCCTCAGCAAAAGTAAAGGCAAAAAAAAAAGTCCTATTCCCCTAACCTCACCCGAGATTTCAGCCATATCCTACATCTCCTACTGGACAGAGGTACAGAAGCATGAGGCACATGACTGAAGGGAAGCTCGATGAACGTTCATCTAGTTGAAAGATGTCCTGATGAAATGCTAATCATTCCAACATGAATATCACGAGAAAGCTGATTTACAAGTGAAAGTTGGATTGATGAAGTGGCAAGGCAAAACACGTCCTCTGGTGATGCCCTGCTGCTGGCTACCATTTAGCTTGGTGACCAAAGGAAGAGCCAACATTTTTTTTTAAAAAAAAAAACTCTTGCGTTTTACTACTCTCACACTTTGATAGAGTGTTGGGGGATCGAAGGTCCAGGAGGGACTCAGCGAAGCCCTCCAACGATGTGTTGTTCAAGTCTTGCTTCGAGCGAAGGTGTTTGGAGGTTCTTGGAACTTGTCGGCCTTCCAGCGAAGCCCTCCTTGCTTCCGGTCGTCTTCAGGCTCCTTGGCGAAGCCCTCCTGAAACGTTCTTGTAGTCGTATATAACACCGAAGCCCTCTAACACCCGCGATGCCGGGCAAAGGGGTTAGAGATGACTAAGAAATGTGGACAGAGTAAATGAAGTGACTTTGGCTCGTGGCCCGAAAAACATATGTCATTACAGGATCTCCTCCCTCCATATTTATAGGGGGAGGTAAGTCCGTTATTACAGTTGTGCCATTGAACAATTCAGTTACATCTCTCAAGTGTCAGGCTTCAGAATAGCTCTTGCTCAGTACCCTTCGCCGCATCCTGTGGGCCCTTCACGTAGCAGAGTTTAGCTTTCGCATGATTCAGGTAGCCTTCGGCATCATCTCCAACATTAGCCCTCAATTGTTGATGTACTTTGGCAAGACCAAAGCTAGAAAAAATTTATTGTAACAAGGATTATGTCGTGTGCTTTCCTGATTCATATACGTGTGTGTCGTTTTCAATGTGTACTGCTTTTCACGATTCTCGATGCTCATCTTGGTTCTATATATACTCGTTGCGGTCGTCTTCCTTTCCCGCGCTATTTTTGCCTTTGATATGCTCTAACGTCCGAGTCTTCATTTCTCATCACCTTCGCTCTTTCAGAGGTTCCTCTCTTTCGTGTCTTTTTCGAGATGACTAGCAATCGAAGATCCGGCAAAGAAAATGTTAAGAAGAAGGCGAAGATCCAGAAATCGTCTTCCAAAGAAGGCTCCGATAAAGTTGGTGACGAAGTTCGTTCCCATACATCTGGTGCCTCTGCTGCTTCGTTGTCTTCTTCGAAGGCTGCAGCTCCTTCCTTGAAGGCTGCGGCTCCTTCTTCAAAGGATCCAGCTGTCCGGTCGACTTCCGTCAAACCGGCTATTTTTGTTAAGCCTCCTCAGGTTTTTAATCTAATGATTATGATCACGACTTCGATGGAGACCCCCTCGAAGAGTTCCGCTGGTCCTCCGAAGGGTACCTCCTTTTCAGCTGACGCTGGAAAATCTATGGTTCCTGAGAAGGCAAAGATCCAGGACAAAAATGTAGAGGTTATTGCGAATG
>RWGY01000010.1:0-28741 GCA_007726485.1 Eragrostis curvula | reverse complement strand
CAAACGTGGCATGCTAAACAACATATGTCATGGTAGGAAAAAAGAATGTGTCGTGCTACAAATAAATCTTTTGAAGGAATGTGTCATGCTAAAAATAAAATAATATGCAATGCTAGCTAGACATACCACGGTGAATTAAGTGTTTATTGCATATTTTTTATTATTCTAAAATGTAGCTATTTTGGGCTCATAATGGTATGATTTGTAAATTAAAAATATGAATTAGGGATATTTTTAGCTATTTTTAAATCTAAATTTATTTTTTCGGACTTGCAATGGCAAGGAGGGTAATTTAGAAATAGATGTGAAGGGTATTTTTGGTTAGTTTTTATTATTCCGAATTTGGCTCTCTTTTTTTGACTTATAATGGCATGGTGGGTAATTTAGAAATAGGTACGAGGGGCATTTTTGGCTATTTTTATATTTCGAATTTAGCTATTTTATAAATATTTTTAGGGGTTTTTTTTGACTAATTGTTTCATAATGGCAGTGGTGGGTAATTTTCTTTTCTTATTTTCTCAGATTAACGTGGGAATTTCTAGCATTTTAGAGCGAACGTGGTGGCTCCTTTTCGACGTCAAATATATATATAATAGATAGATATGACCCCTCTTGAGTCAGAGCCTCATTATCTGCGAATTATTGAGAATTAGCAGCGGATCATTTTTAATTGGGGGGCTCAGCTGCTCCTGCTGCATCTGCACTGCAAGTAGTTCTATTTTCACTTGTTCCAATAGTCATTCATTTAGCAATGAACTGGAGACGACTTCACAATGTGTGCTTGCGCTAAACAAAAGAGCATCACATCCAGAAAGGACTTGGAACAGCTGCCTAATTCTTCGTATATTTTGGCGAAGTATTCGAAAGCACTCATTACGAGAAACCCCTCGTTTGCCTAGTGCCACTTTGCCGCCCATGGCTTACCATTGATCGGCAAAGGGTGGTTTATGTCGGGCACTCTCGGCACAAAAAAGTGACGTGAATGTGAAACGCTAATCACATATCCAATGTGTTACTGTGCAGTAGCATTGTTATCGTGCATGCATACATGTCGGGAAGCGTCCTTTTGTTTCCCTAAAACGGTAGTAACTGCACTTGCTTAACCTTGACCCCATCAAATCACTGCGGAGGCTGACCGCCAAGTGAGATCAAGCCCGCGGCTCACTGTGTGCATGCATGCACCTCGACGAAGGTTTGCCGCCTGTTCAGGGCAATCTGAATGAGGTTTCATTTGAGAGTTTCATGAGCATTAACTTGTGTCACATCAGCAGTTTTATGAGAAGAGAGAGGAGAAAGTTTTATTAGAATAGAGAGGAGTTTCATTCCAATAAAACCCATCAGACTCGGTTACCAAAATATAAGTCTAGTTAACTGTGCAATGAAACTATGCACTGAGGATGGCCTCATTGGTTGCCGGTAGGGAGAGAGATCGACAGCCAACACCATTAACTCCTGAGAACGGAAGGGACGCGAAATACAGAGACAGCCTATTTAACCGGATATATGGTGCCATGCATCTCTCGTTCTCATTGCACTTTGCGATGAAAGCCAAGAAGGTCAACATGGAACACGCTGCGGTCGCGTTGGTCCTCGGCAGCGACGACCTCCTCGTCGAGATTCTCCGCCGCGTGAACTCCCCCACCTGCCTCGTCCGCGCCGCCGCCGTCTCCAAGCGCTGGCTCCGCCACGCCTCCGACCCGGCCTTCCTCCGCCGCTTCCGCGCGCGCCACCCGCCCCGCCTCCTCGGCTTCTACGTCCACGAGAACCCCCTCGCGGAGCTGCGCTTCCTGCCCGTCTCCCAGGACCCGGAGCTCCGCTCCGCCGTCCGCCGCGCCAGCTACGCCGTCGACAACTTAGGCCTCCTGGATTGCCAGAACGGCCGGCTCCTAGTCCGCTTCTACGATGAACCGAGCTCGTTCGCGGTGCTCAGCCCGCTTCAGGGCTCGCCAGGCATGGCCGTCCTTACCACGCCGTTTGGCGCCGGCGGCCGCATGGGCAGACTGCACCTGCCGCCTGGCATGGCCGTCCGGGCCCCATCGCCCGATCTGTACTCTGTCCAGCTCTTCATGCCCAACGACGGTGGCCATGACGGCGGCGTCATCGCTGTTGAAGTACTCGCCGAGGGTATGGAAGCGCGAGCAGGGGTCCACGTGCTGTCCGGCGATGTCTGGAAAGTCGTCCATGACACGGCGTCTATTAAGCTTCCCAAGCCAGTGTCTGGCATCCGGGAGATTCTGCGGCCCATCGACGGCAAGGTTTACATGGTCGCGGAGAAAGGCTGTAAGTTTATTCTCGAGTTGGATCTGGCCACCCCGCGGTTCTCCGTCATCCCGCTGCCGGACAAGGTGACGACGACGCTCGACAACTTCAGGCTCTCGTCCGGAGAGAACGGCTCCGGGCTGGTTCTCGTCCACGCCGAGGGGCGCCTGCTCAGCGTCTGGCGCCATGAGACCAACGGCGCAGGAGCCGGCGTCGACTGGGTGCTTGTCCATGATAAAGTTCCCGTGCGTGAGGCCTTCACTCGACATCAGGATGTTTTGGTGATTGCGGTCAGCGACGGCGCAGAGTTCGTGCTCTTGGGACTGGAGTCAAGCAAGGTTCTCATGCATGTACATTTGAAGAGCTGGACCGAGAGAGTATATGATGAGATGAAGCCGATCCCAATGTACACGATACGCGCTTTTCCTTGCATGATGGTTTGGCCACCTGTCTTCCCGGTCCTGACGGAAGGAAATAATCAAGAGTACTGAGCCCATGTGATTCTCCTTACTACAAGCTCTTCTATGAATTCATTTCATCACTGGCTAATGCCTATGAATTTTGGGCACAATGGTGCACTTTTTGTTACTTTCGATAATGAGGTGGCTAATTGAGTGATGAACTTGGTGTGATCATATATGTTTCTCTCCCCTCCTCTGCTTGGCAATCTGGAATGTGTTTGTAATTTGCATGTTTAGAATTTTCATCGCCTGAAGTCAGTCTCTGTAGTAACCTTGATTTCGAATTCGTTTGATAACTATATATGTTAGAGCCAAAACGAAAAAATATATATATATGACTACCAGATCGCAATGCTCATCTCCCGTTCCCTCATCCCTGATGCAAGCCTGTCGGCCAGTTCCCTGATGGAGTAAAGACGAATAACTTCAGGCTTTCATGTGGGGAGGATTCTGGGGTCTTTGTAATCTATACGTGGAAGGGCCTCTGCCCCGTCTCTGGCACCACAAAACGTACGACAACGGGATAGTCACTGGGCTTCGATCGATGATATAACTCTTGTGCGAGAGGGGTGCAGTAGTCAACAGAATGTTTTGGTGGTTGGGGTCGACGAGAATGCTGAATCTATCAAGTCCAACTTTTCCAGTAGGATGTATAGCAGTGTTTGGGCTATGAATTTGTGGTGTTGGGCTTTATTTGTATGTAATGATTTTATCAGATTTTCTTCCTCTACCTGGTGTAAAGTACTTGTAACTCTTACATTGACTCGGAATGTCTAGAATTATATGTTGAGTTTGCAAGATATGCAAATTTGATTGCTTACTTGCTGGCCTCTGCTAAACAGAATTACATGTCTTGGTGCATAGTTACTGTCTCCCTCTTTTATTGTAGCACATGAGTTTGTTCAAGCTTCGCTGGCGCCACACAAGAGATACCATGATGCAGCCCAGTTCTGTTCCACCTCCACAACAGATTTCCTTTCCTTTCCTTCAAACTTTCATCCGCAAATAGATTTACTTTCTACTTTACCATCTTTTTGAATTGCTACAACCTAGAGTCCACACTTGTTCAAGTATAGCAGGTAAAGAATATATGCCGTTGAAGGTCTTTGCACAAACAAGAGTACAAACATATTCAGGTAATGGTGAGGCGTAATGGTGAGGCATGTCTGAAGTGCAATTGCCAAAAAATATATAGGTGTAACTCAATACACAAGATTTTAGCGCTTCCATCCAATCAGCAAAGAACGTAATCTTTTAATGACTCAATACGTGAAGAATTTAGTTCCACACAGCTTAGAAATCTCCAGAAAAGAAATACATAACCCAACCAAATCAAATGTTGCCAAAGGTGGTCTTGATACAAGCAGGGTTACATAGCATTATTGGAGCACTTGCAATATAGATCAATGGAAAATACGAATACAAAACGGAGTCATAAGTTGAAGACGGTAAGTATTAAAAGCTGATACAGATTGAGGAAAGATTACTTTCGGTTGATACAGCTCCATCAAATGATATATTCTGAACAAGTCATCTCTCATCAAACATAAAGGACTCTGTTGTATGCAACAGAGAATTCAGTGTGTACTTGCTCTGGAAACCGCTCTCAAGTGCTTAATCTTGTCAAACAGTTGCTGGTGGTCAGCTTTAGTTTGGGTCACAGCTGCTGGCATCTCGAAGAATATCATGTGATCCAGATCGTAAACATTCTCGAGGCCATGGATTGACTTCATGCTGGGGCATCCGAATACCTCTAATGTATCAAGGTAACGCATTGAAGATTCCCCTATAACCAACTCCTCTAATGCTTCCAAGTTCCTTATCTTGAGTTTTCTAAGACGCTCAAACCCGTTTTCCTCGAACGACAACCTGGGCCCTCTAAATGAGTTATCGAGCAATTCAAGCTCAAATGTTGCATCAGCGCAAATCTTGTCAAACAACTCTTGAGAAATAGTTGTTGATCTTAACACAAGTCTATAAAGGTTAGGAGGCAAAAACAACCTGTTTGTGCCAAACTTTTCCGATACAAGCTTCCCATCTAACTCCAGAGAACGGAGGCTATTTAAGTCGCAAGACAGAATCATTGGATGGATGCAGTCACCTACTAACCTCAAGTGATGAAGGGGCGAGTCTAGTTTAACTAGAGCCAGCACCATCATTTCCACTGTTGTATCTGTGACGCCCTCCATTTCTACAGACAACAGGTTCTTCATTTCAGTAAATGGACAATTGCCCTGTGTCCAGAGTGAAGATGATATCACTCCATGCAGAGTCATAAGTTTTCTGAGAGGGCCCATCGATTCTGGCAGCAAAAGTTTTTTGGCGAGGACATGCTTGAGTTTCTCACTCTTCCAGAATTCGTCCACAATGATCTGGACGTCATTATCAATTATATCAAGGGTCTCTAGATTTAGCAACCTTGCCACTGAAGGCGGGAGATCCTTTAGGCTGCAGCTGCGAAGGCCAAGGTACCGCAGGTGAATCATGTCCCCTATGGTATCTGGCAACATACCAATCCTAGCCCCCTGCAGATCAACAACCCGGAGGAACTTTGACTGGCATAGGAATTCCACCCTACTAGTATGTCTCACAGCTTTAGAGCCACGGAACGAGCTCATGAAGCTCCTGGTCTGCCTCTGCAACGGGGGCTCATGTGGATTAGCGACTTGGTCGCCAGAGTCTTCAACAAAATCGCCCAATAGAGTACGTAGCTTTGGAAAAATGGTGCCGGTCTGCAGGTGTCTGTCAACATAGTTGTGGATAGCAAGGCGGCGGACAGTTGATGCATTACGAATGTCGAATTGGCTACTAGATTCCAGGAAGTTGGTCTCCCAAGCCATTTTCTTGGCAAAGTTGTGAACATTTTCATGGATGGTTGGCTTGAAAAATGGTGCCTTACCCGGTTGAACCAAGCCTCGTAAGACAAGAACACTGTAACATCTCTCAGCTATTTCCTCCTCTGTGGCTTCATCCTGGTCCTCTGATTCAAAGAACCCCTCAGCACACCACAGTGTTATCAGTATGTCATCATCAAGCTGTACATTCTGAGGCATGGCAGCAAGGTACAGAAAGCATAGCTTAACCACCGGAGGCATGGTGGCCAGGCTCACGGTCAATATCTGTTTGATTAGTCTCATGTGCTCATAGGATTCTAGAAGCTTGAAAACTTCATCCCACTGGCTCAAATGGTCTTTGCAGTAGAGAAGTCCTCCAAGCAATACCACAGCGAGAGGAAGTCCTCGCGTGATCTTGTAAATCTTGTCCTCAAACATGCTATAGTCTTTGACAGCGGCCTCAGTGCCTATGCAAACCCATTTGTCAAACAATGCCAAGCAGTTGGATCGTTCAAGGCATTTCATTTCCACAACATGTGTTACGTCAGGGATTGAGTGTCTGATCTCCTCCCTTACAAGCTGTGTGGTTACCAGTATTCCGCTACCATTGACCTCATCAGGCAGCAGCTCCCGGAGTAAGGACTTCATTTTAGCCATATTGTCCATTCCATCCAGTACTACAAGATACTTCCTTCTCACCAGCATTTGCTTCACATCTTCTCGTTTAGGGCAGTCGCATTGAATCTGTTCTTGCGCCTGCTTGTAAATTTGGTCCCAAAACCGGTCCAGCCTAGATTCTGGTGGCAAGCACACCCAAGCACAAATGTCAAAATGCCTCAATACTGTCCTATCGTTGAGGAGTTCCTTTGCCACCGTAGTCTTTCCTATGCCGCTCTCCCCTGTAATCATGACAATAGCTCGCCTCTTGCGACTGATATCGAGAAGCATTGTCGTTATGGCAGTCGTGTACTCATCCACGTATATGTCCTCAAACCTGGTTCAAGATAGCATAATTGTTAAATTCTCTGGTATATCACATTCATGTATCAACATAATGTGATATGCTAATTTCTCAGTTCGAACTACTGACGCTAATTTATCATATGTATGTTCCGTTCAAATAAATTTCCATGAGCAAACCATCGTAGGTCTCCAGTCATAGGGTTTCCGAGACTATTTGTGACCTCCTCCTATAACACAAAAGCTTTCTTAACTATCTCACGAATCACTGTTGCAAAGGCAACTGAACTTTTACTCTTTGATCTTTTTCTTCAAAACATTGTACAACTATTTGGACATTTAAATGATTACAAATGAAAGGTTGTAAATTAACTACAAGTCGTAGATCTTATGAAAACTATAATTTTAGTATGGATATTTAACCCATTATTAGTACTCAGTGATATTTACAATATATCATTAAATTCTTACAAGGGGGATGGTTCAACCCAGTGTTTTAAATAGCGGGCTAAGACCTTTAGCGGTTGATGTCCACAGGGTCTGTTTGGTTGTGCTTTTGTTACCTGCTTTTGCTTTCTAAAAAGCCCACAGCCAGCCAAAGGCTCTGAAAGGCTATAGCGGGCTAAAGCCGCAACTAAGACCATTTAGCAGTCTTCGAAGATGCTCATAGGGATAGGGTTTGCGTACGTGTGTTCATAGGGGTGAGTGTGCGTGCGTTGTGGGCGTCTGAGTTGTACTTTGTACTCAAAATAAAAAATTAGTAAATAATTAGACATAAAACATGGCACCAAAAAAAATTTATGGGCTAAAATAGGACGGTGGCTTCATGCCTTCATTGTATCATCATTCAAAGTTTTAAATACCTTGATTTAGTTGGCTAAATCATCTTAATCTTCCAAACGTCATAAAAAACTTCATGCCTTCACCGCACCACCATTTAGCTGGCTAAATCACCTTAATTTAGCGGATTTAGCCGGCTATAGCGGTGTCTATAGCGGGTTATGAGGCTTAGCGCTAAACGGAGCTTAGCTTAGCCCCTCGTCTCCCTAGAGGCTATAGCGAGCTATAGCAATGGATATAGCGGTGGCTATAGCCGGCTATTTATAACATTGGTTCACCCTCATAATTAATATAGTAGGATCAGGTGGACAATTAAGCAGACATAATGTGAGTGAAACTCTAACATAGTACTCATTTTGTACCATATTAACCCATAGCCACTGTAATAACTAGATAATGGCACATGGCATCCACCACAGGAAGTTAACATCCTAACAATCGAGTTATCTGTAATGTAAAGTTAATATTATACAAAATATCGATTAATCAACATGATGCAGTTTTTTTTTCAATCAGCATTGTGAATGGAAATGACTTACCTTTTACTAAATTGTCTAGGTATTCCTCCGGTTGGTCTCCGTTTGCTCCCATGGTATTCCAAACTACACATGAACATCCGTAACAAAAATAATAAAGAATTGGTGTTGATGTCAAATTATGTATGAGAAACAGAATGGAATTATTCAAGAAGCCATGGCACTGGTATATCTAACCAAAATTGAAACCAGGAACATTCTTGACTTAACGCTTGACCAATAGATGGGTGGTCCTGTAATGCACAAAGTTGAGGACAAAAATATCTACTCCCTTTGTTTTATAATGTTTGATGTTTTAGCTTTTTCCTAAGTCAAATGTCTCTATGTTTGACTATTAATTTTTAGAAACTCAGTATAATTAACAACACAAGACCTGTATTTTTAGAATTCACCATAATAAGATCACAATTTCATAATATACATGTCACATGCCGTTACCTGATCCATACGAAATTATATGATATTCCAATAAGTTTCATTACCATGCGGCTATGCAAATTTGTAGAACTTGGTGGTCAAAGAAAAATTAGACTTCAAGACAAAACCAGAGCGAGTAATTCGAAACAGAGGGAGTAATCACTAGACGTAGCAAGTACCTGGTTGCCGAATAGATGGATGGTCTGTCAAAAATTGGGACACCGCCATCCACCCTGTTTTGCATGTCTAACAGACTGTTGTTCTGGATCCCATCAAGCTGAAGCAGGACGTCCGATATCCGTTGGGACAAGCTGTACCGTACGGGCACCTCCTTCACAGTGAAAGGCCACCACCTTCGTCTTGCTTCCGTCTCCAACCCCGGCCGCGACATCAACATCTCGTGGCAGTACTCCTCGACGATGTCCTCGGCGTTGCAGACGGCCTCGCGCACCTGGGTGACCCAAACGCGCACAAGCTGGTCGCGGTTGACGCGGTTGCCCTCCTCTGCCATCTGGATCCAGGCCATCAGGAACTGCAGCTTGGAACGGAGGTCCCTCACCTGGGCGTCGACATCCGCCAAGCGCTGGTACCCGGCTGCGGCAAAGCCCAGGACCTCGCCGATCTTGTTCATCACCGTGAGGATGGAGGAGTCCATCCTGGTTTTTCTCCGGATCTCTCACCAACTCGATCTTACAGAATCCATAGCAGCAAGTTGCTTCTTTGTTCGATATACGAGTATAGCTCAGCAGCAACAAGGTGATTTTGTAAATGAAGTCAACGTGGAGCTCTACTAAAAAATCAGATGAATATATACTCACATGCCCTCCTACTCCTCGCCTCCACTTCTCAGCGCACCACGGGAGCAAAGGCCTGGAAGCCACCGAATGTTGACATGACTACATGAGAGTACACATGTACTGGTTGGCTGCCTGGGAACCACTCGTTTCATATTTGACTAATCCACGCCACCGTCAGCAGGCCATGGCGGATCCGGGTTCTCAATTGGTTCACTCAATTCATAGTACGGTACAGTAATCTATGAGAAGGTGAACAGTAGCCGAATAAAAATACTGTAGCGTACTGTAGAAACAGTACTGGGAATTACTGTAGCCCCGTTTTGGTACTGCTCACTAGTTACTGTATCATCCACTCTTGATTGTACATTTGCCATCCGACAGCTGAGATTTCACTCAATTCTGGAACACTGTAGCTCTCTGAATTGAGAGCCTCAATTCAGAGGATCCCGATCCCATGGCGCTGGCACCACAGAAACAGTGGAGCATAAAAGATGTCTCATCGTACGTGAGCACAACTCCTGCAACTGCAATGAAGCGATCGAGTGTGCACGTCCCATGGATGGACACGGCGATCCTTAGATGGGGACACGCCATTACTGTAGCTTCTCTGAATTTAAACTTCTAATTAAGAGGATCTGATCCCTGGGATGGGACCTGATAGATTTTTTCAGTAACCCGAGATTTTATTATCCAACTCGAGAGAGTATGAGATACATACGCCATCAAACTGAGATAAGTACCAAACATGTCTACTCCTTCCCCGCCCACCACCACCTCTTCTCCAACGGCTGGTCGCGCCCCGTCACCTTGCCACGCCGTTCGCACCTCGTCACCACCGCCCACCACGCTGCCACCTACCGCTAACAAATCCGGCCTCACTCCCCCGCAGCCTATCCTGCCCACGGCTCTGGTAGCGCCTCTGCCTCCTCGATGTTGCGTCGAGACACCGCCTCCAAACCCCTCCTTCTATATGGTCGTTCGAGATTGGATGCCCCTTAGCTCCCTCGACAGCCTCGGAATCCTAACCCCGGTGCACTCCCACCTTTGGCGACGCGGCTCTCCGCTGCCGAAACAGACGCCTCCTACTCAGCCACTGGTACTATTCCGGATTCTACCCACTTGTCGTGCTCCCGCTTCATTTGACGTGATGTGCAGCCTTCATCCTGATCCTGCGGCAATGGGAGAAAGATGACCTCCGGTTCTTCCTATGTTAACTCAAAAAGTTCTCCAAGGAGGACCTCAGGTTCGCTGTATTCTTGACGCTTCCCGTAAGCGTGGGGTTATCATTTGCATGCATTTGAAGTGCAGGGTTGAAGAAGTTTACTATGAGACAGGACGCAGCACCTTCATGAGTCCTGCCTACCCATATACTCCCTCCATTTTTTTAAATATATGACAACGTTGATTTTTTTTGTTAGTTTGATCATTTGTCTTATTTATAAATATTTATGCAAATAGTTAAATGTATAACTTAATCTTATAGTGCTTTTGATGATAGATCAAACAATATACATTTTACGTTAAGTAACTAATTATTTTCATATATATTATTGGTCAAAGTTCAACAAAAAAATCGACGGCGTCATAGAATTAAAACCGGAGAGGGTACTTGGTTAAGATGGTTTGGCCTCCTACCTTTCCACGACTGGAGGAAGAAAATAATCAAGAGTACTGATGTCGTTTTAGTTTTTTTATATTATCTTTGTAATTTCTTCGCTGCCTATGATATTTGGAGATCACAGTGAAATTATTTTAGCAGGTAAATAGTCTTATGCTTATCAGGTCTCTCCTTGGTATAATTGTTTTGTTGTTCCTCTATTGTTTAGAACCTCAATTTTTTTTCCGGTGAAGAAATTGAAGATTCGAGTTGGTAACAAAGTTTGGAGTCTTCTTGATAAATAATGAATTCACCTGTTAAGTTTCTTTAACTCAATTACGTGTACAGAATCTTCCTGCTAAGTAGGCAAGATGAGCAAGTCTGCGTGAGGATGATATTTTCCTCAGACCGCCAAATAGGAATCCTGGATCTTCTGTCTTTCCTATTGGAGTTCTTTGGAAAACTAGCTAAAGCAAACTTCTTTCGTCTTGTCATGAGAAATCTTTGCTTTATGTTATTTTCTGCTTCGTTTTGTGTTCTGTGATCCCACACACTTTCTCCTTACACATGGAGTTCATGCTATATATTAATGATGAAAAACCTGTTCCGACCAGCTTCCAAGTTATTAATTTGTTCTTTCACATAAAAGGAGCTGGACCAGCTGGCTCTGAAGGATTTGATGGACATGCGAAAGTGCAATAACTAAACTATAGGTGGTGTTTTGTAGTACTGTTTAGAATGCACTCAATGATACCAAAGGCATTGCATGTGGTGTTTGCAGTGCATATGTTTATCATTTATTGTGATGTACTGGAAATGAAGCGAGAAATTGAAAGCATTGCTACACAGGTATGATCCAAACTTGAAAAGAGCATCTAGCAGAATTATCACTCAGGTATCTGATTGATGTTGGGCATTAACTTTTGAGGAAGTCAAATTTTGATCCATTGGATGACAAGATATTTTTCATCTATTCCCCCTCCGCCACCCCACTCCGTCCTTGAACCGCATCCCTCATTTGTCCTTGACTCCTTGTACAAGGAAGGTTCCAACATCTACCTAATAACTTTTAACATTGAATCACTTATTAACCTTTTCCAGTGAGTGTTGTTAGTTTTTGTTACGTGTATAAGTTAGCCTTAATGTGAGACCCTTTTTCTTTGAACTAAATAGGACTCCTAATTTTTTTTGCCTAAAATCTAACCATGCAACAATATATCATTATTATCATTGCATACTATTTGAGAAACACACACACACACACAATATCTAAACCCACACCCACACATGTGCGCGTGCGCGTGTGTATTAGCCGCACCACATAAGTTGACATACTATATCTACACATGATTGTTACTTGTTAATCGCAGTTCGTACAAAACTTGTAGTCCTCATCCAACATCAATCTCATATGTGCTATTTTTTGTTGAATGTTAACCCTAACCGAGTCCAAATCTAACCCTGACCGCCAACAACACTAACCGCAGGCAAAAAAGCATTAGCCGAGCCAAATCCTAACCAAATCGAATCAGCTCCGCGCGACTCACGGGTGAGAGGGAGTAAGATAGAGGTACATGCAGGGCCGGCTCTAGATTTGGAAGGCCCTAGGGTGAACACGAAGGGCCCCTACACTACAAGAAACAAACTTTTTACCGAAGTTTTTCTTGAGGTGGCCGATAATTTTCCATCTCTTTAGTATTTTAGACAAGGGGCCTACAGTTTTCTAATACAAATTCACATATTTCACTCTTTGCAGTGCTAAGGTTACATTATACATATATTTCACTCACAAATTATGTATAATAGTAAAACAGATAACCATATAGCCAATCCACTTTCTTGTGACATAGTTGACCTCAAATTATTTTTCAACAACTTCCGCTTTCAGAAACTGATGGCACACTCACAGGTACAATTAAGAGGATTTGATAGCCAATTGAAACATTTGGAGAGCAATCTGGACAAACTCAAGAATCTCAGGCAACCTGGCAAGCTCATTTGCAGCACTTTTAACTCTGAAACTTGAAATTTGTTAATTATTAGAAAGGGAAGACATGGACTAATCAACTACCTGTTAGGAAAATATATGAAAATAACTAATTAATAGGGATTACCTCTGTACACCGTGAGCCCTACAAGGCTTTGTTCGGATCTTCTAGCCAGCTAAAATTATCCAACTAAATATTTAGCCAGCTAATGTTTAGGAGATATCTGTTTGGATCCCTAACTAATGTCTCTAGTTTTGTATTTTCTTTGCCTTTTTTATGTTTTTTTTTGCCTTTTTTATATGTTTAGTCACTTTTAGGAGGGTTGAGATGACTAGAAGCTAAAAGTTTAGGAGGTGGGCTGACTAAAAATTTAATCACTTTTAGAAGGTCGTGTTTGGATCTAAATTGACTAAAACTAACCAACTAAAAATTTAAGAGATGGATCCAAACAGGACCTAAGTCCCAGAATTGATTTGTGCCTTTACGACAAGGACAAACCTGCAAGTCAACAACTGCGAATCAACGATCCGTTGGCTTATTTGGTATTGTGCAACAGGAAGGATCGGCAATACGGGGCATTCGATACGACAATGACGTAGACGAGCGGCACAGCGGCTGAAACTACGATAGGCAATACGGGCCATACGGCAACAGTCGGTCGATGGTGAGGGAAAAGAATGATGCGATGGGGGACAAGCGCAGGCTACCAAAGTGTCGCACGCATTTATCTTGCTTGGGCCTGCCTGCTGGCCTGTCTAACTTTTGTTGCATGCTTTGGGCCTATTCGTTATTTGGACTAAGCAGTCTGGAAACCAAAGGATATGTAATTTTTTTTTTGGGGGGGGGGGGGGGGTGTTGGGGATAGCCACATGTACCATAGGCTAGAACTCCCCATTTTGTGTACAAAGATGCCAATATGTAGGTTTAGGACCTATTTGTAAGGTCTAAGGGCTTCAATGTAGCTTCTAGGGACCTCTTTGTAAAGTTTGAGGACTTATGTGTAATATTTATCCCCACCAATGGAATAAATGAGAAAGAGTCATCCCACCTACCCTATAAACACAGCCCAAGGGCTTGGGGGAGGGGACTTTTAGCCATTGGCTCATATGACCTCCTCTCTCGGTATATTCCTTCCTACCCTTCGGGTGTTCTTCGTTTATCTTCGTATAATCTCTCTTCCTCTTCGTTCTCTCTATGTTCGGAGGTGTAAACCCCAACATTGGCGCCCACCGTGCTCGGCACGAAGTTTTTTCAGTTTGAGAGAGCGAAGTGACGGAGAAAAACCAAAACACTTCGAAAAAACCAAAAGGCTTCGGATTCACTGTAGCAAACCAAGTCACTTCGGCCATTAGCGAAGCTTTTTTCACTATGGCACACCAAATCACTTCGGGTTCCGAAGCATATCAGCATACGCGCAAATGAATTTCCGAAGGTCCAAGCAACGAAATCTGCACAGCATTTATTATCCACCGAAGGTCATGTTTTCTTTATTTCATTATATAATATTACCTCTTATCTGCACTTTGGATTTTCCATGTGAATAATTTTCTAACCAAAATGCCCCCTGCATGGCTTGCAGCGAATCTTCATTGAAAACAATATACCGGAGGTCAAGTGCGAAATACTAGATTGATATATATGGAGCTTCGTCCTTAATTCATCAAGCGAAGCTTTTTTGCAAATATAATGGCAAGCAAAGCCGTGTGTTGCTACTTCGTCTAAGTACATCCACCCCAGACGCTAATTAATGACATACACCCCGGAGGTGCAAGAGACAAGCGAAGCTCACCTGGGCAATTTCATAAACGAAGGTCATGTTTCTCGTCGACACTGTCAATATGGAGACAAACGCTGTTCTGGTTCTAGACTTCAGTTTTGCTAGTCGCTTCGGCTTTACGATCATTTAATATATTTCACCTCCGGAGATATTTCAGGAAGCTATGTACAACCCATAATGGGGCTTCGCCAGTTCATCAAACCTTTGAATCTTTCTATTATCTTGTTTCCTGTGGAAGCAAAGCTACTTGCTACGTTGGTCATAATTCATACTTCCTAAGATAAGTAGTATTCACCTTCGAAAATAAAAGTTTAGCATCACCGTTCTTGTCACCACAAGACTTTCGGCGAAGCCCTTTTTGGTTCCTTCTTCAAAATACTAGAGCACATTTATCAGCATGGAGCATGCCACTATGTTCATAACCGAAGTATATTCGTCAGCGAAGCGAAAAGCAAAAGTCCACGTCCAAACAATGGACAACTATTATCCGAAGGCCTGGCTCAAAGCTTCGGCATTCCTTGACCAAAGTTGGGATTATTCTATTATATTTTATCATCCTCTCCGGTGGAAGAAAGTTCACAGTTATCTGGTTTGGTTTTCTGAAGCTAAGGTCACCTGAGCAAATTCATCACCGGAGGTCTGCATAGAAGCTGCTGTCCACAAGAACAAGCTGTTGTATTATTGAAGTCAATCAATTGCCGAAGCTCTCTCATGCAGTTTCTTCGGCTCTGGTTAATCAGTCTATGCCAAACACAACAAACATACGAAGTCAATCAATTGCCGAAGCTCTCTCATGCAGTTTCTTCGGCTCTGGTTAATCAGTCTATGCCATGAGCGCCACCCGCCTACGCGCGAAGCTTAGCATCTGCAGAATACCAATCACCCGAAGTTTATATCAGCTGGATATTCCCTAGCGAAGCTTATGATCGCTTTTCTCCGGATAAAAATGGAGCCCAAAAGATTGAACAAGTGTCGGAGTTATTTTAGCTGCAAAACAACACGTAAAGGTCATGTTTCTTTTTCCCACAAGTCATTTTTTCCTGTCATGCGAAGCAAACCTGCTTCGCTCCGGGTTTTAATAATTTTTTAAGCAGTTATCATGCTATTCTCCTGTTTATCGTTGGGAATCATTTTTTAATGATTGACACTACTTTTGTCATAGTACTTACCTTGTAAGACAAGCAGTGTTTACCTTCGGAAATAAAAAATTAAGCAAAGCTAAGCTTTTCTATTTTACCGAAGGCAACAGCTTTCCTCCGGCAAAATTTTCTTGAAAGCCGAAGCAATTCTTTTTTCCTGCCCTACGAAGCAAAATTTTCCTCCGGATTTTTAATAGTGTCTTAGGCTGGTAGTATGCCTTGATTTAGCGAAGCTAGCACTACTTCTCTTTTGCCGAAGCTAAGCTAGTGTCTGAATTCTTCTCCGAAACTAGAGCTTCTCTAATTTCTTCAGTGCTACAAGCTAACTGCTATAAGTTGGTACGAGCTCCCCGTTTGACTTTAATTGCATCGTCCAATACTATGACGTGATACAGCAATAAAAGTAGTTGTTACTGTCTCACCAAGGTAACACTTTTCTTCAACCAAAGTGTTTTTGAAAACGAAGTCATTTCCTTCGTGTCTTGCAAACCGACCTGATGCTTCCGGGTTTATACGTTCACTGTCTTAACAAGCTGGCAGTGCTATAATTTCCTGTTACAGAACTGGCCCGCCTTTCTTTTAGCGAAGCGACAAGCACCGCTTTTCCTTTCACCAAAGCTGGCTCCGTTTAGTACCAGTGCCAGTAGGATAAAATTAAATTGTTACTTTTCTTTTCTCTCCGCTGATACAAGTCAACTAGCTGCTGTAAGCTATGTACTTTTGTCCGTCGGCAAGTCACCTTTTAACTTCGTAGTTACATACTACTATGCGCGGCAGTGTCAATCTACTCTGATATTTTGGGCGCGAAGAGCATTTTTTCTTGGTTGACAGGTCTTCGGATTTTAGGATTTTTTACAAGTCCCATTAATATCTTTAATCTCACTCATGTGTGTAGACTCTTTTTTCTCTACTCTTAATTTGAACTTTTCATCCTGGCTATAATTTGTACCTGGTAACACACGCGGTTGCTTTGCGCATACCAAAAAAAAAAACTATAAATTAATCAACGCTATCTTGTGCTTCGTCTGAAGAAACCTTAAGAGCTTGGCCTGACACTTTTTAGCGAAGTGGGCATGGTCTATCTTTTTTTTACCGAAGCTAAAAACACCACCGTTTGTTAACAAAGCGGCCGGGCATGGTTTAGAACCGAAGCCCAACAGAGCTAACTGCTCTTTTGCTTCGCACTTTAGTGATCAACGAAGCTCATTTTTAAACCTTACTCCCAAAGGACATGTTTGCATCGGATATGCTAGACTATGGGCTTGTTTTACACCACGGTACAACTAAGGTTGTTCTCACTCATTTGCTTAAGTTAATGTAATAGCGAAGAGTTTCACTTTTTAGCACATGCACCCATGCATATTTTCGTACTAACATGCAGGACACCCATCTCTGCACTTCGGGTTTCTTCTCTCTGTCTCTAAGTCAAAGAATTGGTACATCATATATTGTTCTCTCCAAATAAGCGATCATCATCTCTATTGGGACGCTTTAACAAAACAGTGGATCTCATTGGTTTCTGGCCCTCATCACCTATATAGCACCTAACCATATTGGTATTCCACAAGAATCTACTGGACACTCAGTATCCTGGTTTTTTGGGGTAATCTTCTTTGCCATTTCTCTGGTCATCATCAAGTACAGGTTCATGCCTTCGCTACCCTATCTGCTAATAAGTTTTTCGCATGATGTACGTACCCATCTACCTATCTTATGATTTCTCTAATCATTTCTATCATATGGCTACAAAAATTTTATGATATGAGCTTTTTGCACATGAAAACTAACCCCTTTTGGTAAATCCATACTTCAGGCCATGAACCAATTGCTTATGCAGGTTCTCAAATATCAACTATGGTTTCTCATTGCAGGGTCTTTCATATGCCTAATCGGCTAACCCTGTACAAATACATTTGATCTTACATTTTCATCAAAATATTCCCCAAATAGCGAAGCATATGCTTTGAGCGTTGATGCGAACTTCGTCTAAAGTTCGCCACATCAACAAGGGTTTCAAAACCCTTAGTTTATAAACCTTCGAGATAATCAACTCTAGTGCATCTCTTCGGCTTATCAAGTGTAATTAGGCCGAATATAAAAAGCCCAAGAGGCCACGAAATGCCCAAGAGGCAAGTTTCCTTTCTTAAAAAAAAAAAAGAATGGAAACGAAGGTTAAAGACACCTTCAAAAATCCCTAAGGGGCTAAACATCATTGTGTGTTATTGAAGTTTTCACTTCTTCTTCTCTGAAACGAGAAGCCTTTGTTTTGAAGTGCATAACACTTCGTTTTTCACTCCTCTTCGTGAGAAGAGAAGCATTTGACTTCGTTTTGAAGTTCAAAACCCTTCGTTTTGAAGTATAACACTTTGTTTTGAAGTATAACACTTCGTTTTGAAGTTTTCACTTCTCTTCGTGAGAAGAGAAGAGAAGCATTTGACTTCGTTTTGAAGTTCAAAACCCTTTGTTTTGAAGTGCATAACACTTCGTTTTTAAGTTCTCTTCGTGAGAAGAGAAGCATTTAGCTTCGTTTTGAAGTTTTCACTTCTTCTTCTCTGAAACGAGAAGCCTTCGTTTTGAAGTGCATAACACTTCGTTTTTAAGTTCTCTTCGTGAGAAGAGAAGCATTTAGCTTCGTTTTGAAGTTTTCACTTCTTCTTCTCTGAAACGAGAAGCCTTCGTTTTGAAGTGCATAACACTTCGTTTTTAAGTTCTCTTCGTGAGAAGAGAAGCATTTAGCTTCGTTCTGAAGTTTTCACTTCTTCTTCTCTGAAACGAGAAGCCTTTGTTTTGAAGTGCATAACACTTCGTTTTTAAGTTCTCTTCGTGAGAAGAGAAGCTTTTAGCTTCGTTCTGAAGTTTTCACTTCTTCTTCTCTGAAACGAGAAGCCTTTGTTTTGAAGTGCATAACACTTCGTTTTTAAGTTCTCTTCGTGAGAAGAGAAGCTTTTAGCTTAGTTTTGAAGTTTTCACTTCTTCTTCTCTGAAACGAGAAGCCTTTGTTTTGAAGTGCATAACACTTCGTTTTTCACTCCTCTTTGTGAGAAGAGAGGCATTTGACTTCGTTTTGAAGTTTTCACTTCTTCTTCTCTGAAACGAGAAGCCTTCGTTTTGAAGTGCATAACACTTCGTTTTTTAAGTTCTCACTTCTCTTCGTGAGAAGAGAAGCATTTAGCTTCGTTTTGAATTTTTCACTTCTTCTCTTAAACGAGAGGCATTTCACTTCGTTAAGAAGTTTTCACTTCATTTTGAAGTATACCACTTCGTTGTGAAGTTTTCACTTCTTCTTTTCTCACGAAGAGAGGTTTCACTTCGTTTTGAAGTACAACACTTCGTTTTGAAGTTTTCACTTCTTCTTCTCTGAAACGAGAAGCATATCACTTCGTTTTGAAGTTTTCACTTTGTTTTGAAGTCCCCACTTCTCTTCGTGAGAAGAGAATCTTTTCACCTCGTATTGAAGTTCATAACACTTCATTTTTAAGTTCCTACTTCTCTTTGTTTTGAAGTATATCACTTCGTTTGGAAGTATTTCACTTCGTTTTAAAGTTTTTGCCTCTCTTGATTGAGAAGAGAAGCATTTCACTTTGTTTTGAAGTTTCCACTTCACCTTTTCTTCGAAAAAAAGAAGCAATTCACTTCGGAATTGAAGTTTTCACTTCACCTATGCCATTACTTTGGCTCGAGGGGCTCGTCGTCAACTTCGACATCATCTTCACCATTACTTCGGCTCGAGGGGCAGGCCATCATCGACATCACCTTCACTTCGGCTCGAGGGGCTCGCCGTCATCATCGGCATCGTCATCGACTTCTCCTTCACCGATACTTCAGCTCGAGGGGTTCGCCGTCATCTTCGGCATCGCCATCGACTTCAGCTTCGCCGTTACTTCAGCTCGAGGGGCTCGCCGTCATCTTTGGCACCGTCATCGACTTCACCTTCACCGTTACTTAAGCTTGAGGGGCTCGCCGTCATCTTCGGCATGGTCATCGACTTCACCTTCGCCATTACTTCGGCTTGAGGGGCTCAACGCCAACTTTGGCATCGCCATCAAGCCCTCGCCATTTCATCGGCTCAAGGGGCTCGCCGTCAACATCTGCATCATCGACAACACGTCATCTACTTCGCCAACACCTGTACATCTACTTCGACTACCACATTGTCGACTTCGACTACTCCATGGGTGAAGCTTCTCTCACGAACACCAGCCAAGAGGGGCTAGGGGTGGTACCGGAGGGTCATCACCCAAAAATTGTTGCCTGATGCACGTGATAGAAGACTTCAAGGCACAACATCGTCCTTCGGCCACGACTACTTCGACTACTTCGTCTACAGCGACTGGGGGTGGTACCGGAGGATCAGATCACTCCAACGATGACTACGACTACTTCGTCTACAACAACACTTGGAGCAGTCGGCCACCATAAAAGCTGAAGCTATCATCATATGAAGCAACCAAATATAGTAGTCAACTCATGTATGAACCCAAGTGTGAGCGTGCTCTTTTCTCCATTCCCTTTTTTCCCACAGGGTTTTTGGGATGGAGTTTTTAGTGAGGCGCTCACAGGATTGGCTGCTAAGGACAATCCTTAGCACCAGAGTTTGAGCTGTAGTTGGCCTCTTTGCGTAAGAGACATCTATTAGGTCTTGTTGTGCCGATCAAGACAAAATAGATGATGGGCTGGTGTTGGGGATAGCCATATGTACCACAGGCTAGAACTCCCCGTTTTGTGTACAAAGATGCCAATGTGTAGGTTTAGGACCTATTTGTAAGGTCTAGGGGCTTCAATGTAGCTTCTAGGGACCTCTTTGTAAAGTTTGAGGACTTATGTGTAATATTTATCCCCACCAATGAAATAAATGAGAAAGAGCCATCCCACCTCCCCTATAAATACAGCCCAAGGGCTTGGGGAGGGGACTTTTGGCCATTGGCTCATATGACCTCCTCTCTCGGTCTATTCCTTCCTACCCTTCGGGTGTTCTTCGTTTATCTTCGTATAATCTCCCTTCCTCTTCGTTCTCTCTATGTTCGGAGGTGTAAACCCCAAAAGGGAGGGGGGGGGGGTCCTAACTGGGCCGCCCTCATTGCCCCGGCCCAGAGCTGGCCATGGGAACGACCCAGCTCCAAGAACGCGAACTCGGCGCTGTCCCGAATCTCCCGACGCCGACCAAGACACAACGTTCCCCCAAGAGAAGAGATGGCCGCACGTCTCGCGCAGGGAGATGGTGTCCGTGAGAACCCACTCCCCCGTGCCGTCGCCAAGGGAAAGCTCTGCTGCCATGCTACGGCGCCGAGGAGGATCTCTGTTCCGGTGACGTGGCCCTCTCGATACGCCATGGTCTTTTGGCGAATTTCCACGTTGGTAGCTTCTCATTTGGCGGGCCACCTCTTTTGACATTCAAAGGCTCACTGTTGACCATTCCCTTATCAACTTTATTATTCCGACGTATACATCAATGCCTAAAACAATGTTCTGAGTAGGTAGCTATAAAAATGATAGTTACATTTTCTTAGAAAAGAACAATGACATAACTGAACTATGTTGTAGCTTGTTTCGACCCCAGATGCTAAGCTACGGGCGCCCAAAGCTCCAAATAATGCTCTATCCGCCACAGTGTGAACCTATATAGGCACATAGCTGCATCTGGCAAATGCTAAACTGTTGTTGAACGGGAGCATCCCAATGAAGATAAGTAGCCCTGTGTAATAGAAATTACCCAAAATGGCAAAATATCTACAGGTTTAGACATGAAACATTACGGCTATGACGAGCCTGACTGAAATACAGCAAATTTCAAACAAGTCGAAAATCCTGAAATCAAGTCCACTAAATATTAGTCAGTTAACATCATTCACCATTACGGCATTATCATCTATGTACACACGCAGAAAACGACCGCCACATACCATGGTTCGAAACAGAATAAGGAGTTCTCTAGGTCTATGGCCTATCACTGCTAACAAGATGAGGAGGCTCCCATGTCCATGTCATCATGTTCTTGCTTACAAATGAACTTCTGCGGAGTTTGCACCAGGGTCCGCTTCTCTGGTTCCTGCTCTGGCGTACACTGGTCAATCAGAGCACTACAAGGATGGATCACATCTGATATCTGGTCGAACTTGCGCTTCTTCTTTTTATGCTTTTCAAGAAGTTCTTGATGATCCTTTTCCTTTATAGTTATTATTTTTTCCATTTTTGCCAAAAGTTTCTTTTTGGCATCAATCTGCCTTATTTTGTCAACGATATCCTGAGGAGCACCTGACACATCCAGAGTATCAGGCGA
Source organism: Eragrostis curvula (assembly GCA_007726485.1). Lineage (NCBI taxonomy): Eukaryota > Viridiplantae > Streptophyta > Magnoliopsida > Poales > Poaceae > Eragrostis > Eragrostis curvula. The sequence goes on along the minus strand of RWGY01000010.1, from coordinate 6,859 downwards.
GGGGGCGACAACAGGAAATGTTATCTTCGGTTCACTGAAAAAGGACAAGATGATCAGTAAAGATAGTTTTGTTTTGAGATGTGAGATGATATTAAGTAATGGTTTAAAGTAGGAATTTGAGAATCAACAAAATGCAGTTGGGGATCGAAAGGAATAACAAATAACTGAGATGACAGTGTTGACTGCGACATTAGTAATACTGACCCATAACCAAGAAGTAGTTTCCCATTTCCTTTGATAACACCGCCATCCAGTGATATAGCCCCACCCCTCAAATAAGGCATGGCTTGCAACATATCGTTTCGGGTTTCATAGACTTGAAGCTCTCCAAAGAGACTATAGAATAAGGTTTCACGGAGTCCATGTCCACTTCTTGTACTTATGTTCAAGTTCTCAACAGAAAGATTTATCATATTGACTGCAAATCCTTTATATCCTTTCGGCTGCTTGGAATCTGGAAAAGGCAACGCCAGGGCTAGTTCCTTTTGTGGACTGTTCCGCAAAAGGTCTCCTTTGTAGGGCCTGCCAAAGAGTTATTTTTTTCAGCATTAAAGCATAAACTTCATATGATAGTTTGCAAGACTTGAAACCATTTTCGTCTGAGGAGATTCAACCAAGGGTCGGAAAACATTACAGATGTACATGTAACTTTTTTTATATTTCCTCATTGTATGAGAAGTCTGTTTGCATATCAAGCTAAACACTTTGTTCAACTCAACCAGTTTAAGGAACTGAATAAAAAAAAAGTGTACGTGATTGAATATTTTTCTTATGAATAGAGACAGAAGATCCAAATGAAAAACAGGGGTAAGAGAAGAAGCATTGTCCAACTAGAAGGGTTGCATTCTCATAACTAGGTTCACTGAAAATGTCAAATAAATCCTTCCAATAAACTTTGAGGTGTTTGCCTTTTTTTGAAAAAAAAAGATTATTTAATGTATGGAAATGTTCCACCTGATGATTTATTTGAAAAAAAAATATGCTACACAATTAGCATGAGTATGCCTACACAGAAAGTTGCATATATTACTAGGCCTAAAAGAAATCAAAACTGAGAAAGGGCATCCACGGAAGCAAGGTTATAAGTAGAAAAGCAGGTCTTACTCTATAGCATCTAAGCAAATGATAGGAAATCTTCTCTTTATGGGAGCTCCTAAAGCAGCTGCTTCATGGTGAATACCAAAGCCAATATCAACAGTCCCATTCGGTTTGTAGTTCTCGATGCATTTAGCGGCATCCAGTGTCGTGCAAACTACTGCAAGCATGTCATCTTTTCCGAGATATGTAGCAAGCATCCTACGAAACAAATATACAAAGATCCAAGGAAAATTACATATAGTATGGTGTAAACAGATAAATGTACAAACTTTTTTCCATATAAAAATAATGCACCTGCCAATTTTGTTGTCTGCGACAGTTCCAAGAAGAGCAACAGTTCCAACGATATCATGCATAAAATGTTCATTGGAGCATAGAACATAAGCAGCACTACCCATGGTTTCCATAATTTTAAGGCGAATTAACTCCTTGGCATCAATGAAAGATCCAACTTTAGGCCCCATCTCATCTGGTTAAACAAAATTGAAGTTACAGGAAGCAGCAAAGTAAAAGACAATTGCAATTAGCATAGTGAAGACAGAAGACTCCATAAAACACAGAATCGACCATGCAGATTGAGACCAAGCTCAAGTACTGAATGTACTAAAGAAAAGAAATGAAACAATTATCCTTTAATGATTTGACGGTGTGCAAATAGGAACTTTCACAGGTCAAAGGGCTACAAGCCAATAAAAGAAACGAAAACAGTTATCCTTTAATGAAAAAGCAGAACACCTGCCATTTGAGCTCAATGAGATAGGAATTTTTCACAACAGAAGAAATGGACATGCAATCCAAGGAAGTTACAACCAGAGGCTATAGAAAATCACCTTTTAGGATGAAAAGTTCTTCCTCCAATGATTTCTTACGAGAATAAAGAGTTTTCAGATTTTTTTCTGTAGAACCAATCTTCGAACAGGTATCCTGTATTTCATTAGAAGTTTTCTGCAGAAGTCACAGAACAAGAACTCAGTAAAAGGTGATCTTCTATGTTTCTGTTTTCTTCTGAACTTTTCTCGTAAGCTTATCATAGTCTTACAAGAATTTCTACCAGACAGCTTTGCCAGCTCTAAGTGAAACATATGAAAGTGTGTAGAGAGCAACCTCTAAGAATCTCAATATCTTACCTCAACAACACCTTGTACGTATGTGACAATATGGCTAGGTGGACTGGGAAGAAAAAGATCTGAATTGGCTACAAATGAAATTGGTTCGGGTACATCCGCTAAGCTCATCAATGCCAAATCAACAGCACTAAGTTCAAGCTGCAAATTGGAGGAGGGGGGTAAAAGTAAGTACTATATCTGAAAACAAGATATAAAAGATGCCAGATATATTCAAAAAAGTTGACACCTGAATTGTTGTTTCAAGATCAGGATAATGTGTGTGACAAGCCACAATAGTGACTATTCCTGGCTTGTTAGGAAGCTGCACATGAGACACAACACACTTTCCATGCTCAATGGCATATTGTGCTCCCTCCGGTAATGGTAACCCATCCGATATGATTTTCAGTGTATGAAGAGGTCCGTCTATGGAAACATCAACCAGCCCATCACTATCAGAAACCACAAATATGATATTCTCCAAAACAGATCCAGCAGGACAGCATTCTGGAACCTGTCGAATAAACCCCCAAAAAAAACTGAGACCAAAGGAGCTATTTAAAAATTAAGCCTCAAAAGTAGGCATTCACAGAAACATTATCTTACATCTACTGCTTTCAGCTCCCTCATGGCTATTTGAAATATGTTGGAGAAAATCTTCTTCTCATGGTGAGAAACTGTCATACAAGCTGCACAGCGTAGGAACAATAAATAGAATGAAAATTAAGTATAAAATGGTTGAATAATACAATAAAACGCATAAACCAATTAATTTCCCATAACATACCTTGCGAACCAAACCTACCCACAACTGTAAGTGCTCCATAAAGATTTATAAACCCTTCACCATTTACCTGCAAATATATTATACAGTTTACAAGTTGGCCAAACGTGAGCTAGAAAAGGCTCTAATTTAACTGTTCTCCGACAACACATCACATTTCATCAATCAAGCGGAGAAGAATCGCATGTTTCATCCAAGAAATAACTTCCATTGAACAGTTTCAATATTTGTAATTTAAAGTTTAAACAAAGCAGGGCAAATAGTGCTCGTTTGTTAATGGGAGGATATCCAATAAACCGTTAGTTCATTTGATAAGTCCAATAAGGGAAACCCTCTTTTATTATGAATACATTTCCTGTTATAAAAGAATGATATGCAATGGAACTGCACACAAATATGAGTAACACTACCCAAGCCTGTTGCAATGCACGGGAAACATGGATCACCATACATCCATGCAAAGATGTACCTTCCGAATGGAGTTAAGTTTATCGAGAAAACTGAATCCATCAACATGGACATTAAGTTCGATTCCTTCTTCAACGTGATTACCGCAGTGGTCGAACACCTGCCAGTTGAGGTGGTGTTTTGTATTATCAACAACCAGCATGTGAAGGCCTACTAAAAGAAAATGAAATTCTACATTTTATATATACAACCTGCAGTTTCATATGTAAACCATACATATTGTAGAGTTTAATAACTAATATTAATAGCTTTAGGTGTCAACAGGAAATTGCATTTTTATTTAACTAGGCAGTGCCAGCTTTGAATAATTGTCAAGTTCTGACGGTTCACAATGTTTCCAAATAGCCATGTTAGACCCTTACTTCTCAACAGTGACAATTAATTAACTATAGATGGTTAGGTAATTGGAGATGTATAAGCAGGATCATAATGTAGTACCTCCAGAAGAGCATTATCAATCACTCGTCCAGGAATTAAACTCTCTTCAGAGCAAAGGGAAAAGTCCATCTTAATGGTTGATGGATGGCCTGGCTTGACTGCACAGAAATATATTAACTACTAGTGAGAATAAGACGGCACTTAAAAAGTACGAAAAATCCCTCGCACACAACTAATAAGGGTTTGTTGGAAGAAACAGGCAGCGTTAGATGCTGATAGAAGTGGCTAGATTGGTTGGGATTCTGTTTATGCTTGCTAATTAGTTGGAGTCAGTCATCGTTTAGCTGGAGTCTTGTTAATCGGTTGCAATCAAGAGGTGCGACTATATAATGCCAACCAGGTTAAGAAATAATGCAAGCAAGTTAATCCCTAATACTCAGAGCCCCCAAGGAGGGTGAGTTTTGGATTGACTTGCGAACTGGTTCTCTCCAGTTGCCCTACCATATCAGGGTTACTTAAAATATTAAGCTACAGTATATGAATGTAAGACTCAAAATAAAAGAGCCTACTATTTAACCTTTGCATGGACATATAGCAGAGAATTCATTATCATATGAAGATATCTTCAATTGTGCTTCATACCCTGGCCTTAGTACGTCCAGTTTGTTGGTGTTAACCAGAAATTCCTTCATGCACAGCATGACATCAGAGTTAAAATGGCAATGTAAATTTCATCAAGTCAAATTCAGTACTGCAAAACCATAGAGCATATGCCATACCATGATATTCAACGTTGATGAATCTGATGAGAGTTGAACTTGGGCGCCATCAACGTGCGCAATAACATCGTCACCATGAAGTATAGTTATAATAACACTAGATGTACCAACGAAAGGGATTCTGTTTCCATGCATGTCAATACTTATAACAGAAAGGCATCGAACTGGCCAGCCAATCCTGTAATTTCAATTCTTAAGTAACTGAGAAGGTAGAGATTAAAGAGTAACTGTAGATAGAATATTAACAAAATTTGCAGAGAACTAAGCATGGTTCAAAATGATCCAACATACATGATCAACAAAAATAAGAATGCTTTGTGCAGAACCCCATATGGTATTGTAATATTGGATGTGTAGATACAGTATGAGAGGTCTGTAAGGAAGGCCAAGTTATCCCCGAAGAATTCAAAGGCCAACAAAAACCATACTCATAAGGCAAGCCGACGATGTGAAAAGAAGCTTATGGAAAAACCACAGCCCAAACAAATGCACGCTCAGTATGGCAGGGTAAGAACCATACTCCCCAATGCAGGAGGACATCTTTAAAATGTAGAAAGAATGTTACCCATAGAAGATATAGATGGGAAAAGTTCATAAACGAGGATATTGAATGACTACAAAGGGCTATCTGAATGGCTATTTCAAGATGGCAGGACAAGCTTCCAGCTATATTAACTTTCCCATGGATTTATGAGGATGACCAAGCTGCTAATGTTTGATTCATGAACAATTTACAAACATAGATCAAAGAGAGTTTCAAATTTCTGTGTGCCAGCTTTCCTTTGCTCTTTTCCATGTTTTCTCTAGTAGTCAGATCTGCTATATTTTCAATGTTGAATTTTCGATTTATGGTGTTTATTCTAGTAGGGTTTTCGTTTATTATTTCCCTCAAAACAAAAGGAAAGACAACATGCTTCAAAATTCACAGAACTTTAAGGTACAGTGCTGAAAGCAACCCAATGCATCTTTATATGAGATTGAATATCTAATTAATATGAATAATTTTAGCAGGGCACAAGTCTACAAGAGAAGAAAAATTTTCAAAATTTATATAGCACTTCAGAACCTTGTATAAATAAAAATTGTACCACTTTAGGGCTATCATTGAACCACATTGAAAAAAGGGCAAAGGCAATCTGAGTAACTGTTACTTCACAAGAGATCAGGTTTGGATGCTTTATTTAACCACATTGAACCAATCAACAAGAGAATAGCAATTTTTGTCCCTACTTTCTGATAATAAAAAAGTGTAAAACGTCTTATTTCTTTGCCAGGTTTCACAAGTCAAAAAGCAAGTAATCACACGCCTGCTGCTATCAGCAGAATGTTCAAATGCAAATATGCTAGGGAGTAGGAACTAACCTAATATCCACAGGAGTATTATTTACAGAACGATCAGCAACGCTGAAAATTTGACAACTTCTAGAGTTCAGGTCAGGTTCAACTGTTATAGTTGTCTCATGCCGAATGATACTTGAGTCCCTGCACCTCTACAAGCATTTCAATACACAATTTAGACCAGAAGACAAATTCTATATGTTAATCCAAATAGAAACGCTAGTATACTTACCACCGAGAAACTAAACACGTAAACACCAGATCTGGTAAAGATGCGTGACGCTTCTCTCAATGGAAATATATAAAGTCCATTTAAGCCATTATGCAGTGATGGTTTCTTGACCCTTTTATCAATAAGTTCTGCAGGACAGTTTTCACTTCTCGTCAAAATCTTCATTTCCATCTCCAGTTCATCATCCTTCACAATATACTTCTGTTCAAGACTGGTGGAGCAAGTAGTAAAGTTTCCTGGTCTCATAACAGCTACGATGTCATCTGGAGGTTGATAACCAGCTACTACAGTATCTCCAAATGGTATATCCTATGAAAGTAACAGATATATGCATAAGCAACAAATGTGTGCTCAAAAGCACACAAGATTTCAACAAGATGTGTATCCGAGAGGATTTCACGATGATGTAACATAAAAGTGCAAACCTATTGAATTACTAACCCCTCCAATTCCAAGAGCATTTCCTTCCAAGTTCCTGATAACTTCAATCAATGCAGGAGCCTTCTCCTTTCTCCTTTTTATCGTTTGGTTCCAAAAATCATTATCTATTATTTCACACTGCAAGTGACACAAATAAGAAATGCCACACCCAAACAAGTTTTGTACGGACTGTATGAATCCATACCTTTTTATCATCTATTATGCTGACAGGAAATGAGACAGATTCCTGTAGACT
>RWGY01000900.1:0-23632 GCA_007726485.1 Eragrostis curvula | reverse complement strand
CAGGACAGCAAAATCAACCTTTTGGTGCTACACCTTTGTCTACACATGCACCAGCAACAAATATCACTGTGTCCCAGTCACCAGCCTTGCACCATTTGCTTACTTCACAAGCCTCGTCAGTTTCTGAGATGCCCACTGAAGTTCATGGTGGCGCTGGTCATATGAGGTCCACAAGTCTTGTAAATCCTTCACATTTTTCGCCATTAATGTCCTCACAGACAACAATGGTGCGTAGTTATTCTGCAGTACCAACTGCTCCACTTCAGCATTCTCATGCCGCTCAACAGCCGCAAAGTGCTCCCTTGCTTCAGCCCTTCCCAACACCTGTGGCTTCACCTTCTCCACCATATGGGACTCCATTACTTCAACCATTTCCACCACCAAATCCATCCCCATCTCTTGCATCGGCACCAATTTACAACCCAGTATTGTCAAGAGATGGTGTCAGAGATGCACTACAGAAACTTGTGGAGGTATGTTCTTCTGTTAAATATGTTGGATTTGTATGCGTTAGTTTTACTCATTGTTATTGGGCTGGAGTAATATTTCTCATTTGAGTCTGATGTCCAATGCTCTTTGCACTATCTATTGTTTCTGTAATCAAAATGGATGATTAACCTAGTGCACTAAACTTAAATGAGATTGTAGTTTACATCTTTTATCATAATGATTCCATTGATTCTGGTTTAGAAACATTAAAAAAGATATTAGGCTCTTTCTTTTGGTTTGCCTCTATATATTAACTATTTGTTAAATGTGTTCCTGCATTTCTAAGATTAGAAATTGCTCATCTTTTCTTCCAGAATGATGAATTCATTGATTTGGTGTATCGCGAGATTGCGAACAGGCAATAATTCATTTTGAATGGACAGATTTTCCAACAGGCTTGTTATATTTGGACTCTTTTGTATCTGTAGTCGGGCCTGTAATTCAAGTTATAAAAGACACGCGGATGTAAATTTACTGGTGAAACGTCCATAGGTTAAAATCCTCCATTGGCGGGATTTATATTGATGTACTTAATATATGTAAATGCTAACGAAATGTATCTGGACTGAAAGTCATGCTGTATTGGTGCAGAAAAGATTGCCTCATCGATCTTGGGAAACCAATTTTTTTGCCATTGAATGCCACCACCTATCGGTGCTGGAGCTCTTTGGTGCAGTTGTTGATGGTAGCAAAGCTATTTCCTACTAATTAAAATAACTGTGAACTGCATAGCGAAAAATACTAGAATGAAATGGACATCAAATCTTAGGCAACGATTTACTTCACCGAATCCTATGGTACTTTTATCTGCAGTTTGCTTCACCGATTCCGTGTTATGGCAAGGAAAGCTTCATCCCATCGGACGGCATACTTCATTTCCTGTTCAGCCCATTTACACCATTTGTCTTATTTAAAATATTTACGAAAATATTATTTTAAATTAGCAAGAAAGCATTGTTTCCAACTATTTGTTAATAGTTGGAAACGATGTACTAAAAAAATAAAAACAAAAGTGAAAGTATTTGGTGAAAACAATTTTACACTCTTCTGTTTTGGTCTGGAAATTACCATCGGTAACAGTTTGATATTAGTCTAGCATTAGCCAACCATATGTTATATTCCAAAGTCCAAAGAGGCAATAATAAAGCAAGAGTGGTCTAAGCAAAATCCTTTATAATGCATTTGTAGATAGTTTAAATACATACCAACATATTCGCATTTGATATTTTTATATATGATGTGATGCGGCTAATACACGACTGTGGCTTGTATTACTGATATTTAATATCGATTTTCGATAAATGCCATATATTTCTATCGTGTTAATTACATTTTTAATATTCCTGTGATACCGATGCCTTAGCCCCTGTTCGTTTCCTGAAGGCTAAACTTAGCCCTATCACATAAAAAGAATATTGCTACAGTAATTAGGAGTATTAAATAAAGTCTAATGACAATTGTTTTGGCAAATAGGTGCTAATTTACGAGATGCATCCTTAATTAATCTATGTTTTGATACAGTGATGGTACAGTAACCAATGACTAATCATGGCTTAATTATCCTCATTAGATTCATCTCGCGAATTAGCCTAAGGGTTCTGCAAATAGTTTTGTAATTTGATTTTATTTACTACTCTTAAACGACAAGATTTTCTTTGATGTGACAGGGCTATAAGTTTTGACCAGCATCGCTACCTCTTCTTCTATTGTTTTCTGACCGCTTTGACTCTTAATTTTAGTATGACTTATTTATTTTTATTTATTGTTATGACTTGTTTTATCACTAGATATACTCTAACTATGAATTATTTGTTTTTATATTTTTGTAAATATTTTTGAATAAAAAAATGGTCAAACGTGATATCAGTTCAACAAAATTTTTATATGACTAATTCCTGCCCATGGAGACGATGTGATTGTGTGTCTGAAGAACTTGTCAACAATAGTCTGTAGAGTCTGATCCTGCTAAAAATCACCTCATTCCTCGCTCTCAGACGAGTATATTGTACACTTATCAGTGAAAGGAGTCTTGGCCTAATGGTTAAGGCATCTGAGTAGCACTTTTGAGGTCTTGGGTTCGACTTCTGGTGGGAGCGAATTTTCTAAGATTTAACAGTATTGTGCTTTCAGCGGTAGGCGACGTGGCCATCTGACAGCGAGGCGCTAGTGGTGACTTCGTCAATTGGAGGATTTGCCGGCTCAGTCTTCGAAGATGCTCATAGAGGTAGGGTTTGCGTATGTGCGTTCATAGGGGATGAGTGTGCGTGCGTTGTGAGTGTCTGAGTTGTACTGTATAATCACAAAAAAAAAATATTGTATACTTATCATTTTATCAAGGCAACTCGGTAGCTTATCTATAAGAAGGTACAATCAAGTACTAAATGAAACCATGAACATCTTTTACCCGTTCTTAGTTCCCTAACCTTTCCAGAAACTGTGTCGACAGCAGAGCAAATTTTGAAACGAAGACCATGTGGAGAATTCTAATTACGAAATTTTCCTACGCGCACAGCGCACTGATTATTTCTCCACATAGTAATGCATGAGCGATCCATCGCACCTCTCTACGCCGTTGGGGCTTCTTCAGGTACTCTATGGCTACTGCAGCATGAAGGCAGCTCCGACCGGAAGCACACCCTCATCCATCACAAAGTGTGGGGAGTGCAGGGGATACATCTCCATGGTGTCGTTGCGGACTCCGATGAAGAAGAATGCCCCTGGAAATCTCTGTGCATAGAATGCAAAATCCTCAGCGCCCATGGTTGGAGCACTTATCTTCACGTTGTCCTGCCCTAGCAAGGTCTGTGCCACTTCTTTGGCATGATGATACATATTCTCATCGTTGACAGTTGCTGGATATGGACGGAGCTGCTCCTCCATGAAGTCGATAGTGGCAGTGCAGTGGTGGACGGTGGCATGAGCTTTAACGATCTTCAAAAGAAACATCAAGTTACAATTTGCATTTGTAAGTTCAGGAACAGAAATTTAAGATTCACTGAAGTACAACAGGTGCAGCTGGATACAGAGAATCTGAGAAAAATAGTACTTATTTGATTGCTTACCTCTTTGATCCTCTGCATAAGATATGATAGACCTTCAGTTGTCAAGCTCCTGAAGGTACCACCAAAGGCTACAGACTCCGGAATAACATTGTAAGCATCACCTCCTTTCATAAACGTGACAGAGACCACCTGAAAATTGCGACAAAAGGGCAGTGGTCGTGTTATCGGAATAGGATATGAATATCTGACGAACAAGTTGTGGCGTAATATAGGTTGTTAAGAGAGGTAGAGTAGAAGAGTGATCGGCTGATTACATACAGCAGCCTGAAGGGGATCGATTTCCCGTGAAACAAGTTGCTGAAGGCTGATGACAGCAGAAGACGCTACGACGATGGGGTCGATGGCACGGTGTGGGCTTGCAGCGTGACCACCTTTTCCGGTGACTGTTGCCAAAAATCTGCCTGCTGCTGCTAGAAGTGGCCCTGGTCTGGAGGCAACTTCACCGACAGGAAGCGTTGGATCGACATGCAAAGCAAAAATGGCCGACACATCGTCCAGAACACCTTCTCCTAGAACATGATAAGCCCCTGCATTGCCTTCTTCCGCTGGTTGGAAGACAATCTTCACAGTGCCCTAGAGAGTACAACAAAGAATCTTATCATGTGAGCTTATATAGAAAAAACTCGGCCCGTGGGGGCCCCCACGGTATTGTTGTATAGGATACTCAACCAGCGGCCGAAAAAATCCACGAATCCTGGTCCCATCCTTAGGGAGCCGCCCCTCGTGGTTCGGGCCTTAACTCATGCTTTGAGCCACCCCATACATGAAGGCCCGCCCAGCACAAGTCGGATCATACCGAGTAAATGGGACACAACGAGTAGATTTTTTATTCCATGAACTGGTGCACACCAGGATTTGAACCCTGGTGGGTGGCCTCACATCTAAAGGCTTTAACCAATGTCAGTTTGCCTTTATATAGAAGGAAATGACATCTTAAAGACAGGTAATTACTGTGACCATGATTAAATTTATTTTGATGTTGTCTCGTGGTTATAATGAGGGAACATTGGAATTGAACTGGAAATTCCTTCAATTCCACCAAATTAAATTTTTATTTCCCCTTGACGCATTAAAGGAATATCAAGTTTAATAATACCAGATCAAGGGTTTAAATTGACCATGATGACATGTAGAGAACTATTTCTATAGTACTATGAGTGAAAAAAAGAAGATTATATTCTACGCTGATATATATTAATTATTTTCCTTGATTTTTCACCTTCCAAGCCATGGCAGACTTGAAGCTGACAAGTTCCTGTCACAAAATACCTTCAAATGATCCTTCATAGCGTGAAGTAACTTAGCTGCTCCAAGAAGCATTGTTGTGTGAGCATCATGTCCACAAGCATGCATCTTTCCACTTTCCTGGCTCTTGTGCTCCCAGTCAACCAATTCCTGCCAAAAGGAGCGGATCAGAGAGCAATTGGAAAAATAAACCGAATTTCTCCGAAAGAGGAAGGGCAAGAGCTCTTCAATTCATTTCAGATGAAAACATTGAACCCCGACAAGGTAAAGAGCTGAAGAGATCGTTCGGACATGATCATTGTTTCATATCAGAAGAAGATTTGAGTTGCACCCGAGTTTTTCTCGCACCCAAAAAAGGTAAATGGATTTACCAAATGACTGGTTCTGCTAGATTCCACATGTTCTGCAATGCGACATGGTATATAATCTAACAAAACTCGTAACCCAACGGAAATAAGATGCCAAATTCATAACGGTTCTCGGCTGTGTGTGACTAATAACTGGGTCTATCCATGTACTCGTTCCCCAATTGGAATATTCAAAGCCATCCGAACGCATGAGACAGCACGAGGGATCAGCGAGTCTGAAACCTTTTTTAAAAAAAGAAAAAAGAAAAAAAGGAAAAAACGTCTTGGAGCAACTGGAACTATTATTATGGCTACTAGAACATTAAGCAGTTTGCAATTGTCATGAGTCCAAAATCCACCGAATTGCTGAGAATAAACCGACCTACATATTATACTAGAAAGGGAAATATATACAGCAGGTGCAGGACAAACAAAAATAACCGTTTCTCGTTCCAACTCCAGCATCGGAGCATCCCCAATGATGAAAAGTACGGAGTACCTGCAGTGGGAGCGCGTCCATGTCCGCCCGGAGCGCGACCACGGGCCCGTCGCCGCCGCCGGTGATGGTGGCCACGACGCCGGTCTGCGCGACGGGCCACGCATACGGCACGCCGATCGCGTCGAGCTCGGCGCGGACCAGCTCGCTGGTGCGGTGCTCCTGGAAGGCCAGCTCCGGCCTCTCGTGGATCCGCCGCCGCACGCCGCGCAGCCACGCCGAGAGCCCCGGCGCGCGCGACGCCTCCAGAAGTTCCTCGCCGAGATCATGCGCGGGCGACGCCGCCGCCGCCGCCGCCACGACGCGCGGCGAAAGCTGGGACAGGAGGAGGAGGTGAAGGGGAAGAAGGGAATTAAGAAGGGGAAACCGCGGCGGCGGCGGCGACGCCATGGCGCTCGCAAAACTTCGACAGTGAAGCCAAAAATGCAAAGCTGTTTTCCCGTTTGTCAGTTAGTCAGTTAGAGGGCCTAAATATCTTTGATCGCCAACGTCGTCCAGTGCAAAGAAGCGCCAAATATATGAGCGCATACACACTCATTCCGTGAACCTTTTTAATGATTAACAAAATCGTACAAATACCTCGTTGTCCAAATATAGGCTTGTCGCTAAAAGAAAATTGATAATGAATGCAAATACCCGTCTTGAAGAATCCAATCCAGATAGACACTTAGACAGGTTTATCATAAGTAAATCTAGCTTAGCCGGGTACAACTTGACTTGTGTCACCCACCGGTCAGTTGGGCTTCGTCGCTTAGTGTTTGCACTCAAGGAAGAGGGTTGTGAAAGATAAAGGCCATGACTTTGACATCTTGGTTGTCTTGGTCCAATAGAGGCTTTGGAAGTAGCGCAACGCCAGGATACACTACAACTGGTGACGCTAGCAGACATCATCAAAGAGGCTAATTATTTTTTCAGTAAGAATCGACGTCGCTGTAAGGTATTCATTCGTGTGTTCATAAGAACAAGTTGGATGTGAGCTTCTGTGTCTGTACTGTGTTTCGCAAAGAAAAAAAGGCAATCGTGTGGGATTCATCAGGGTTTAGGAAGCTCGGTAGGGTCTTGTCCGTCCTCTAGGTCTAGGTCGATCTCTTCTGGTTAGGGTATATGTCGCCGTACCTGTACATGTTGGCAGATCTTGTTTATTTCCTTTTTCTGCTTTCCTTCTTCTCTACCTTTTCTTGGGTCGCCTTAATGAAATACTTGCCCTCACATTCTCGAAAACGAAATCAGGAAGCAAAACATCGTCTTGTTGGGTTATTAGGACAAATTCACCTCTTGTTGAAGTTTTCTCATTTATTGGTTCTTTATATGCCTTCATGTGTTTTGTTAGTTTAGGGATTACTCCTTGTTGCTAGGAGGCACTTGAAACAATAACCTGTGCTGGACAACATATTGTGCTGTGAGTATCATCCTCTGGTCGAAAGAGAAGTGCAAAGTTTGAAGTTGGATCTGCCCTCTAGATGCTCAATTTTGAATACATTATCAATTATATTTGGAAGAACTTCATTTTACTACCCTCAAGTACTTCGTCGTTTACTTAACCCCCAATACTAAATTTTGGTCTAATTTACTTTCCCAAACTATTTATAATGGTTCAATTCACTGCCTTATAATTTTTTTCTTTTGTATATCTATGTACACATCGTGAGCTTGTTGGTTAAAACATACCGTAGTATGTTAGAAAAATGTTTAAATATTTTTTGTAACTTTTTTGTATGTTGAAAGAGGTGGAATAGAAATTAGACACGGAGATAGAATAATTCAAAAAAACATTTATGGTAAATTCTGGAACAATTCTTTTAGCATGGAGTATGATTTCTTCTACCATCGTATAAAATTTGAACTTCAAACATAACCCATACAAAAAGAAACAAAAAAAAAAGAAAATTTTCACTAGAGGGTGAATTGAACCAAATCTAGATAGTTAGGGGTAGTAAATCGGAGTGATTCTCAAAAACAAAAAGGAGTAGTAAATCAGAGTAAAATTTAGTTTAGAGAGTTAAGTGGACAACATAGATGCTTGGGGTAGTAAAATAAACGCGTTCCTTCGTATTTTCTTGAACTTGAAATAGTTCATCGGTACGTGGCATGAGTTTGGACTCGAGCTTCTCAGGAAATTCTATCCTTGGGTTCAAAGTTGTACTCAAACTAATTAGGATTCTAATTCGGATAATATTTTTTTGACCAGATTTGTGCATACTATCATTGAGTGTTTAAAAGAATCAGGTATAAAGAAGATAACAAACTTGTTCCTATGTACAATACAAAACTCAATTTTGCATGTCCAGGTAATATGCCAGATGAATCAAATAAGAATATGTTAGAACTTCAGGGTAAACTAACGCTACATTCAGTTAGGCACATCTTGTGCACATGTAAGGCAGTGTAACAACAAAGCCCATAACACCAGGGGCCGTCCTTTCCGTAAAATATAGAAAGAATGTGAAGGTAATCAACAAGCTCTGCGTACAATATAGATTTTTATCAATGCTTCTAGATTTTGAATAGAAATGCTTACTTCTACCACAGTTCTCCGATTTTCAGTTTGAATTAATTAAATTGAGCGAGGAGCGCTTTGTCAGCACCTTAGTAAATTTAAATTTTGGTTACACCTTTAAAGAACTTCAAAAATGCTTGGAAGGAAGTTGAACAAAACAAATAAAAAATAATTCAGCGTAGCTCTCCTTTGTGAGAATATTTTTTTTCCATTAAGTTTCATGCAGAGACTGATCCTCCCTGTAGGCAGCGTGGGGCGACTGCCCCAGCTACCGATGGCAGCAGTACCTCTCCCAGCGTCTCCTCCAAAGCTCCAAGCTTTTGCCCTCACCTAGTTATCGCTTCTGAATGGCCATATGAAGCGGAGAACAAGCACATAGTGCTGCCAAGAAGCTGCGAGCAGTAGGACTCCAAGCTAGCGCGCGAGTAATCTTAGCAAGTCGAGGCAAAACAAGGAACCCAAAATCGATCCCCTTTGTTCTGAAGCTCGGGCGCACGGCAGCATGCAGCTTGCCTTGCTTGTGACTGGCTCAAATTTGATCCTGATTTTCGTTTTCACCTGGCCCTGCACTTGATTGCGTGGGACTGAGATTTGGCATGTGGATACTAAAACAAATTGTGTAATTTCTATGTTTGTCAAATGCCATTTTTATGTATTTTGTGGTGTAAACATTATTGTTGAAGCGACCTCAAATCTTCACGTGTGTGTTGTGTTCTCACTTTTGCTTAGCTTGTAGCTTCAGTTCGCCCCAGCTAAATTTTTTTGCTGGCTCCGCCACTGGCTTCATGTTGATGCACGTTTCTTCAAGTACTCAATTGCCACGGCTGCATGGAATGCAGGCGAGGCGGCTTGTTGGGCCAAAGTAGGCCGTGCGCCCGGGGGAGAGGAAGGCTGGGCCGAGGAAATGGAAAGGGAAGCAGGCCGGCCTGGTTGGGGAAAGAAAAGGAAAAGGAGAGGAGAAAGAGGAAAAGGAAAAATGGGTCAATAAGAATTACGGCCCACGACAGCTGGGGTTTTCTTTTCTCCTTTGCTATTTTTCTACACCAACCTAAGTTGACTTTTACTCGAAAGTTAAATATGTTTTCCACACAAATAAAATCCTAATGCAACTAATCAAGTAATAAAACAAGAAATATTATAAATAATAAATTATTTAAATTATCCGTTGCAACTCACGGGACAATTCCTAGTATGTAGTTCAGGTAGAAGTGGAATATATCTCTTTGGTCCTCTTCTTGAGATACGATGAAAAATTCCAGAGGACCGGCTCTTCTCTGGCCTGTTTCGAGCCCAAGTTGGAAGCCCGTCATCGTTGGATGCAACAGCCCATGAAAACATCAACAGTTGGCAGCCCAAGGCCAACGAAACTAGCAGCAATCGCAGGCAATAGCACCAGCAGAAAACGCGTTGGCCACCGTTCCTTCGAGTTGAAGCTTTCAACTGGCCACGCGAGACGACGATTTCAGTTTTCAGATCCAGTTGCCGTGAGCCCGCGAAACACCATGGGCGAATCAGGCGATGCTCCATCGACATTGACATTGCAGCGGCATGGAGACGAGATGGCCGGCAGCCCCGGGTCGCCGTCGCCGGAGACGGAGGAGATCGCAGCGAAGCCGGCCACTGCTCCTGAGCTTCGCGTCCAGCAGAGAACACATGTACGCCCGCCCTAGTTATCCTCCTCCCCGAACCCAAATCTTATTTCTGGATAGAGACTTTTCAATCATCTTGATGAGTGAATGTATGAGCGTGCCAGTGAAAATTTTGATGAACACCATTGGCGCCGGAGGCACTTCTTTCCTGCAAGTTTTGCGATACGTTGTATACATGCGCTCAGATACTTCTGAAATGAAATGAAAGATATTTTGTGTGGTGTGATGAAATAACAAAAATATATCCTTATTGCATAGGTCTGTTCTGCAAGCTGAAGACTATATTGGATCTGAAGCAATGAGAGCATAGTTCATTGGGGAGCATATCAATTACCATTTGCCAGACTGTTCCATGGTAAGTAGGCAAAAAGATAATGATTCATATTCTTCTACAGATACCACACAACACATAAATTACATAATGCTAACAATTTGAATGTTGTGCTTTCAGATTGTGCTCCCGGTGCAAATCACTGGGAATTGGAGCTGCTACGATGACTATGTAGTTGGAAACTCAGGGACAAATCAGAGGTAAGGGTCATGTGTCCTAATGTCTACATTTTCAGCACAATGTTAACAATCATCTTGTTTAATTAAATAAAAGAAAAATCCTCGCACTACAGGCCTACAGCCCAGCTTGGAGTTACCAAGAGCGGAGTTGCTCCACTTTCTGATGATAGCTATTATATCTATACATAGCTTTGCGAATTATTAGAACACGGTGCGAATTGGCGATTTTTTTTTGCAACCAAGAAACAACCATTGTTCATGTCTTATGAACGCCCCCCCCCCCCCCCCCCCCCCCCCCCTGATTTCTTGTCCAGCTCCGCCACTGGACCCACCAAAGGTAAAATATTCTGGAATAATAATATTGTAGGCATCTCCTCCTTTCACAAAAGTGATGGATACAACCTGAAATGAAGTTCAAATGGCGGCAGGAAGGCACCAACTTCTTTCAACAGTCGTAGAGCATTTTATTGTGAAATACTAGCAAATACCCCGCGCGTTGCCGCGGGCAGGTTCAAAACAAATGTATAACAATATGATTAAAAAAGAGTCAGAAGGAATTCATATACAATATATATCTTATGGAGCTCTAAACAAAGTTGTTTGTTAATAGACGGTATCTTAAGCTATGAGTAGACTACTTAGTACGTACATAATATGGGTGTGATGAAGTACGACAAATATGTAGGGTCTTCACTATGCTGCTGCCAATCTTCAGCAATTTACGCACCTGAAAAAGCATCAGTCATCTTAATGAATGAAGAGTAGAATTCAAAAATACTTGGGTACACGGGAAAGGATCAGCCAGAAGACAGTTAGGAAAATAGTGTGGCACAATTATTTTGATTAAGAATGCAAGAATCTACGTTTTCATAGAGTTATGAATATTTCGATTTAGTTGGCTGTCTTGGATCTGTATGTATTTTGTAAGTGGTGTAAGTGTACAATTTCATAGCTAAACTGTGATCGAAAAACTTTGTAGGAGTAGTATGCAAGGGAATGATCATAAATGTATAACTTTTATAAGCCCTGAAGCAGCGGGGGGAAAACTCTATGGTTACACTACATAAAGGGAGGCAGGTCGCAAACTACATGTCTACCAAAGTTCCATTCTGTGAATGAATATGTCATCAAGTTAGCAAGAAATGTTCTGCATTTGTGGTATATTCATGTCATCTTATCATAGTAAAAATCAGTAAAAAAGGGTTCAGGACATGCAAATAAGTTGTAAACAATTTTGTCACTGAATCTGAAAGCTAAGAGCACATGTACTTAAACTGACCATGGACTTTAGTGACATCTTATTATGAAGATAAAAAGCTATTTATTATTCTTTTCTGTTGCAATAAATCTTTATCTATGGAAGTCTAGCTTTAAGGTGTAACAGAGAAGAAGGTAAATTAGCTAAATAAATAGTAAATTTGAGTCAGGAAATAGTGCAGGATCGGGTGGAAGGCAAGCACCAAACCTTGTAGTAGAGAACATCCGGAAGTAAAATTTGACTGCATTCGTAATGTTGATGGTTGGCTAGCAAGCTAATCCGCTGATGTGAATATTTATGAAGTCATGAAGACTGCAACAGTATGCAAGACATGGCAAATTCTATTAGAATAGAAGAAAACAAAATGGTATACTGCTACAGTTGGAGCTGAGAATTATTCTTGTAAAGAAGAGATGTAGAGAGGAAACAAAATGCATAATACTATGGATGCAATAAAATTTAAATAAAGAATAGTAAAACCAAGATAATTGCGATGAAAATATATCTAAATAAACTTTTGTAAAACATTGAGGGTGCTATTTATATGTTTGTGTGTGTGGGTGTGTGTGTTGGGGGGGGGGGGGGGGGGGTGTATGTTCAATCAAAACACGATAACCATGTGAAAATACTGGACATGGCTATAGCCCTGGCTAAAATGCATGATACAACTATTAAGCACAGCCAAACAATAATTTGAGATATAATTGATGTAAGCAGAGCTTCACGTGGATGGACATGTATTTAATTCTACATGAATTCTTAGCCTGAGTTTTTTGGGTTTTCTTTTTGCAAAAGCAGATACTATGCAATCAAAATAGGAGCTAAATGTTGAAGGTAAGGAATGCATTTTTCTTTTTCAGTAGAAGTCAGGTTGCAGCAACGACTTGTCCTATATGCAGCACGACAGGTATGTGATAAAATAATATCAGTGGAGCTGAGTTTCATTGGTTCTTTTCCAAGCAGGTCACCTATCTTTGTAAAATTGGAATGCCAAACATTTTCTTTGCTAGTTCCACAAAAAAGAAAAAAAAAAACATTTTCTTTGCTACATTTACAAAGGCATGTCAAACTGGCTATTAAACTCAGAAAATTAAGTATCAGAAGGTAGACCTTGTTGGATTTCAGTTTGGAGAGAGAACAACATCCAAGTATCAAATAAAACATTGTGCATTTTCCAGAAAAAAGTTCAACGCAGGATTTCAATCTGGAGAGAGAACATCTAAGCATCTGAACATGCATTTTCCCCAAAAGTACACCTGCACTGGGTTGTCATGCTTCCTAATATATTCCGAGGAGTTATAATGGACAGCAACAGAATTAAACAACGATCAACCTAATCTAATACTAATCAAATACCTGGTAATCCCCATCCAGACAATCACTTGAAACAGAATAATGCTATAGAGAGGAAAAAGAGCTACCCAATTCGTATGACCTGAAGCAATCTAATCTTTCTAACCAATGAAAAAAATCCACATCAGGAACATATCAGCTTGCCGGGATGTCTATCCTCCGTCAGTAGCATAAAGGAACAAACTCTAGCCTGGATCTGAAGGTACGGGGAGCATTCTTCTATATCTCACCTGGGAATCACAATTGGAGAAAAAAAAATAGTGCCCTCAATAGCGCAAAGGCTCAAACTCTAGCCTGAGTTTGAAGGCACGGGGAGCATTCTTCTATATCTCAATCGCAGTTGGAGAAGAAATAGTGCCGCATGGATCTACGCCGTAGCATTCTTACCGCACATGCTGCCGGTAGGTTCATGGAGCCGGGACAGGGAAAGGGGAAGCTGGGTCGCGCAGCGCTGCATCAATCCGCGGTGGAGTCTCCATGGTCTCAATTGCCGTCAGGCATGCGGCTACTCCGTGGATAGTCGCCGGCGTGGGAATCAATCGGAGCCGTCGTCTTTCGGACCAAGGGCGACCGGTGGCTGGTTGATGGTCGTCGGGATGGCGCAACCGTCGCAGTGGTTTGGTGGGGTGTGGGGAGAGGAAGACGGAGAGGCGGCGCTGGCGTCTCCGCGGTCGCCGGGATCGAGGACCTTCGCAGACACGACATGGCGGGGCCGTGGTGCGGAGAGAAAGGTCGCGAAGGATCGAAGGAGGTCGTGGGTGCGCAGCCGTAATTGCGGGAACCAACGGCGGATCAGGTGAGCAACTAAATCCGACGGTCAGCGCTATCTGCTACAGGACTACAGTAAAACAGTAGCCGGTTTGGAACAGTATTGCTGCGGGGCCCGTCGGCAAAAACTAAGAAACTAGTAAGATTAGTTGTACAGAACATATATATTCGTAGATGAAAGTATATGCATACTATGCCACAGAATATACATAGTAAGCATATCACATACTGCACTTGGAGAGGATCGATTTCACGTGCCACAATTTGTTGAAGGCTGAGAATAGTAGTGGACGCAGCAACAATGGGATCGATCGTTTGATGCGGTTTTGCAGCGTGCCTCTTCCAATAACAGTTCCCTCGAATCGAGCTGATGTTGCAGCAAAGGGCCGGGTCTGGATGAACCAACACCCACTGGAAGGGCCGGATCAACATGCAAGACAAATATGGCCGACAAGTCATCAAGCTCTTGCCTTTTTGTAAGACATGGGTGTGTTTGGCAGCTGTTTCCGGAACAGCTTCACTGCCAGCTTATAGAAAAAAGAAAAAAAAACCGTGCCAAACATCTTTGAGAAGAAGCGCTTATGAGCTTTTGAAGGAAGAAGCGCTTTTGCAAAATGAACTAGCAACAGAAGCTCAAAATAGTGGCTCATTCGGCTTATTTTTCTGACACATACCTCCTTGTTCCGATTCGCCCCTCGCGCGTCGCCCTCGCGCCACCCCGCGCTGCTGCCGCCGCCGGCGCGACCGCCGCCAGCACGCCCCCGCGCGGCCGCTGCCCAGTGCGGCCTCGCGTGCTCGTGCGCTGCCGCCGCCCAGTACGCCAGGTGAGCTCCACCCCAGTCCCCTCTACCTCCCAAGTCTGCTCAATCGCCCCCTCTCCCTCTTCCCCGAGCCACCACAGAGCAGCCACGGCCGCCGCCCTCCGTGCCCATCGCAGCCGCTGTTTCCCATGGCCCCTTCTCAAATTAATGCCTCAAATAGATGCGCCATGGTCTACTCCTTTGATTCCCCTAACTCTTAGCTGCCCTACTGCCCTTTCCCCTTGTGGATTTGAGAGCTTCTGGAGCTCATCCATGGCGTCTGGAACAGAGGAGCACGAACAGAACCTTCTGTTCGATCTCTCCCTCATGTCCTATTTCTGTGTTGGGCCAATAAACCCCACCGTGCTAATATCTCAGTGTATTGGGCTTGGGCTGCGTGGGATTTTGGGCTTTTGGCAAGATTATTTGTTTCATTTTGAAATCATATGTATATGTCAAATGATGTGCTAGAACAACTATATAGCACGATTAGCAGTTATATGTTTGAACATATTATATGTAAGCTGGAACAATGGATTCATGAGTATAGCCATGTTAAATAGACAGGGGTACTAGAGACAATTTTAGCAGTAATAAACTGTTTCAGAAAAGACAGAATAAATCGTATTGCCAAAACACGTTGATAGGATAAGCTATTGTCACAGATAAGCCATAATGAGTCAAAAAAGCTATTTTCACAAATAAACAATAGGATAAGCTATTTTCAGAATAAACCGAAACCCTGCCAAATACAACCGTAATAGGCCCGGCACCACCCTCCTCCGCTGGCTGGAATACAAGCTTTACAGTACCCTGACGATCGAACCGAGAAACATACAACTAGTGATGCATAGATAATGGCACAGTGAATGACCAGATCAAGATGAAACTAAATATATGGTTGTTGTGACGTGTGGCATAAATATAGACAAATCTCGATCTGGACAAGACAATCCGGTGACTTTGCACACCATTTCAAAATTCAGCACAACACTCAGTAAAATCTTTCAACTGGTTACTATTATACCTTCAAGTCATCATTCCAATCTTGAAGTACTTAGCAGCTGCTCCGGAAGCATTGTTGTGTGCGCATCATGTCCACAGGCATGCATTTTTTCCATTTTCCAGGCTCTTGAATTCCTAATCTACCATTTCCTGCCAAAGGACAAGGACACAACACCATAGTAGAAAGTGATTTTAAAAATGGCAAGCAAAAAGTCGTAATCACATCACCTTGCGCCGCCATCAAGACTCGATCGTGTGCACCGGCAAGGTGAGAACAAAGAAACGCACGGACCTGCACTGGGAGCGCGTCCATGTCAGCACGGAGCCACGGAGTGCGACGACTGGACCGTCACTGACGCCTCCGCCTGTGGCGGTTGCCACGACGCCGGTGTAGGGGACTCCGAGCGCGTCGAGCTCGGCGCAGACTCCAACTCCGTTAAAAAAATTCAAGTTTTCTTTTTGACCGAACAGCAGGGGGGCCCAAAAATTTCAAGTTCGTTTAAAGAAAGTTTAGCCTCAGATTCAAAATTTTCCTCAAACTCATTTCAAACATTTCGATTTCAATTTCAATAGCTTTCAACTTAAGTTCAAATAATCTCAATTCTACTCAAAGAGTTTCAACTAACATCCAAAAAAATTGTACTTGTATTCGAAACATCGAACATAAAGCTAGGTTTTGAGCGCTGGTGGATCCAGGAGAGGGCCAGCAGGGGCGTTGGCCTCTCTTTCCTTTATGCCGAACTATACAGGATTCATGTAGATTAGCCTGAATTGTAACACTTTAATTTTTCCTTATGTATGCATACGTAGTGAGCAAGTATAGTTGGTCCTGTCTTGAATTTATGTCTACCTTTGCAGCTAGTTTTGGGCACCGCGACGACGTGCGGGTATGGCAACCGCCGCGTTGACAGCACGAGCTCCTCCTCCATCTCTAGCACATGGCAAAGAGAATTAGCTGTCTTATATAAATTTATGAATCCGATAAATAAGAATATGTGTTGTTAAAATACACACCTCTTCACATAGTAGCTTGCACAACAGTAATCTAAACACATTTAGATGCACTATATCTAGATTTCAAACTACAGAAATTTGTAATGTATGATATAATAATTTCGTAATGTTATTTATTCAAATGGTTTGGGGGGAGGGGCACGTGTCCCTTGGTGACTCCGATCAAGTCTTATGTAGTTATCTTCTAGCATTCAAAATTTGTCATCACATTCAAAGAAGAAACTAATGTGGGTGTGGGCTTGTGCTCAACTCTTTGATTGCATTGACTCATCGTGCAATATTAGTGAAAGTCTTTGGTTTTTCGTTGAGTTCTTGGCCTCAAAAGGAAGTGGAGTACGAGCGCTTGGTTGCCAACCTTGGATTACAACATCCTATTTGTGGGGGCGCCACAAAGTGTGTCGTCTGAAAACGCCGTCACATCCGTCACGAGCAAACAACGAAAGAAATCAACTGCATTTTCTATGGCGAGCCAACGTCACAGACTGAATCAAGCAGTGCCAATCTTTTTGCGGCGCCGCGAACGTTTGGTGTGGCGAACGTTGGCTTGGCAACCAAGGGTACCTTATGTCATTAGAATCGTTGATGTACTTCTAAGACATTGAAGATGAAGGCTCTAATATCTTAATTTGTACGACTCTATGCTCGCTAGTCTTAGTGCTAGCGAGTCATGGATTAGATTCTTAATTATTGAGGGAGTAATGTTTTTAGCAGTTGTTGCCGGTTGTTGTCTCTCACTATCGTATTTTGTTGAGTTGAGCTAGATTTAGCTTTAAGTGAAATTGACATGGAATGGACAAAAAATTTAGTCTGATGACATCAGCAATTAATTTTTTAATAGTAGAGATTATCAATCAAAGTTTAGAAAGTTTGATTTTGCTCCAACACATAAATGCCTGTATACTTTTTTTGCTGCTGCGGCACCTCCGGGCTTTCATTTCCCTTTGAGTACGAATTGTACAGTTAACCGGATTTATGTACGCCAGAAAGAAATTACAAAAAGCTTTACTTCCTTTTTGACAAGCTTTGGCTTCGTCACTCGTCAGCGACGCGCTTCCAAGAACTTGTCTCGGTCTCCTCTCCGCTCCTGTACGAGCCCAGCAGTCCACGCGCTCCGTCCCCTCTCAACCCCCTCCTCCCTCGCACGGCGCTCCTCTGCGCAACGGAGCCGCCGCCGCCTCCGCCCTCCGGTTCCCTCCGCGCAGTCGTGTCCCACTCTCTCCCACGAGCATCTGCAGCCGCCCTCTCTCCCCGCGCCCCCGCCCCTGCCGGAGATCCGGGGCGTTCTTGGTAGGTAGTCCTCCCCCTGGTTCTTATCCTCGATCAGTCTAGCCGGTCCCGCCCCCTTCCATCTCTTGGTTTCTCACCGCGTCCGTGCTGCTGCCAGGTTCTTCGCGCGTGGACGGGAGGTTGCTTCTGATTTGGAGGGATCGGGTCGTTGCCAGGCCGCCGGGGATGAATGCGAGGCCGGTGGTGCTGGTCTTCCTCCTACTCGTGCTCGTCATCACGTCGCAGTTCGAGTGGAAGCAGCAGATCGGGGACGCAGCCGACGCCGACCCGGCGGCCGCGCGCCGGCGGCAGCAGCTGCTCGGCCGCGACGACGCCGTCAAGGAAAAGGTTCTTGTCAAATCAGCTTGAGTTATTTTTTATTGTTTTTCGGTGGGCGCACCCTCCATTCGTATGGTCTGCAGGTTAGGTGCATTCTTAATTGTAACATCTGTCATTGTTTTGCTCCATTTCCCGCTTCTGAAGAAATCTGTTGGCATATGTAGTGATATCTGAACTAATCTAGGTACCTATTGAAATCGTAATCTCCATTAGAAACCAGACAAAGTGTGCAAACTTTAGTTCGTTTAAGAATAGTTTATAGGCACCGAGGACCCGCCATCAATAGTATTCTATTCTCAACTAAGTCTTGACTTAATTTCTGATTTTCAGTAAACTAAAGGGTATGTATCAGTTAAGAAATGTTTATTGCTGCCGAATGCATTAATATGTCTGCATATCCCTTTACATATGAAGGAACTGCTGCACACAAGTATGTCCAAATCTTCGAAGCTTCCTTCTTGCCTTCTATCAAATCTGTAGCTCGAAGGGAATGAGGATGCTTACTTATGTGATATCAACGAGCTCTAGTCTTTAACAGTCCTTGCGTCTGCTGCTCGTTAGACAAGAGTGACGATTCTCGACTGAGTTGAATTTTTTCTTCTGCAGCGAATTAAAAAGTGTTTTATGATAGTAGCTTGCCAAGTATGAAGTTTTTGTTCATGGTAGCAAGAAGCTGGTAATTAAACCTTGGAATTTCTAGAGCACCAAGGTCAAATTTATGCCATAATTTCCTAGACGTAAACGGTAGATAGTCGGTCAACCATCGCTTAGCGTTTAATCCGTTTAAAGGCTAAACTGTCATTTAAACGGGCTAAATGGCCGTTTAGGCATAGACGGTGGTCACCCGTCTAGCGTTTAGACGATGTTTAAACATAGTTTAATTCTGTTTTGGAAAACAAGGAATTTATGTTCTTAATTTTTTGTCCTGTTGGCATTGCAAGGAATCTATGTTCTTAATTGAAACATCTGTCATTGTTGTTCACTTGCTCTCCACATCCCCCTTCTGAAGAAATCTGTTGGCATATATAGTGATATCTGATCTAATCTAGGTACCTATTAAAAATTTAAAATCATAATCTCCATTAGAAACCAGCCAAAGTGTTGAAACTTTTAATTGGTTGAAGTATAGTCGGCATGTATAGAGGACCCAACATCAATAGTAGTGTCCACGAAGTATTATGTTAATTTCTAATTTTCGGTAAGCTAGAGAGTAAGTACCAGTTAAGAAATTTTGCAGCTCTTGATTGCATTACTATGTCTGTATATACATAGAATGTGCAAATCTACACCAAACCCCGCTCTTGCTAAAATCTATAGAATCTATAGCTTGATCGAAATGTCGGATGCTTACTTAGGTATATTCATGAGTCTAGTCGTTAACAGTACCTGTGGCTGCTGCTAGTCAGATCGGAATGACGAACTGACGATTCTCGACTGAGTTGAATTAGTGAATTAAAAAGTGGTTTATGATAGTAGCTTTCCAAGTATGGAGTTTTTTACCAGTCTTCTGTTGTAACCAGCTTGTAAAGAAACCTAGGAGTTTGTGATGTACTAAGGCCAAATTTAGGCTCCGTTGGCATTGGGATAGCTTTCCAAAAGTGATTATCTATTTGGCTGTAGTTGCTAACTGGGATTATCTTCATACAATCTATAATAACAAAAACCAAATTACAAGTGACAAGATTCCTATGACTAACTAGGTACCATATCACAACAACTGCAAACAGACGCCTGAGAATATTAGGAAGTTTGGAAAAATAATGGAGATGAAGAAATAGTGCAATGCAATTTATCACTGTTAGTCTGTTATGCTTATTAGGCACTGATGCAGCCTTTCCAATTATTATTATTATTTTTTGAGGGCAGCCTTTCCAATCCATTGCCGGAGTGGAACCCCAAAAAAAAAAAACAGTTGTAGAACAATCAACTTTTGCATTTTTTTTTAATGTTTGTGTTGGGCTCAAAATTTAGAACCTAACATGTTTGAAATAAGGGGTCAGGCAACAGTTGTAGAACAATCATAGATGCTGAATGTTTTGGCACATGTGGGGCGGATGGAAAGAATTGCATAAACATGTCAGTATTGTACTATGTAAAAGGTCCACTGTGCAGATCTATGTTGCCAAGATATATCTGTAAATTTATTTTGCTCTATGACACATGGGCATTTTTTGTGTGCTTTTTTATTCTTTCTCTTACGAAATGCACTGTAAGGGCTTTGTTAGGGTATTAGGATTTGTGATAGAAGTAGGGAAGGAAGAGACCTAGGAAGTTGCATGCAAGCCAGCAGTGATAGCTAGGAAGAAGGTCAGTGACTGTGCGGGCAGAGAGCCAGAGACATTGGAGGCTTGATGTACAAATCTTCTGTTTATAGAAATGATGAATCCCATTCCATTCAATTAGCGATTGGATCCGATCTATTTACATCATGCACTTGTCATTGAAATAAACTTCCTCATAAATAGTAATGTCATTAGATATAAAAGATAACAGTAGCCCCTTTTAGGCCCATCCTGTTGCCGTCCGACACCTTAGGGCCTTCTTCTGTTTGCACTGAAGACCTACCATAGCAACCTGCATATACGACCATTCTGGAATTTTCCATAAGCTTACATATGTTTATCAGTACTTGTCTCACCTTAACCTCTTTTTTCAGTTAGTAATTGTAGCTGGTTTGTCATGTCATGTGAATAGAATGATCTGAGGATTAATTTAGGTTACCACGTAAGAAATGTCTTATTCCTGATTTTTGCAAATAAATGTTTTTTGAGTGTGATGTATCATCTAAAAACACCTTTGATGTCCTCAGAATGATGGGCAGATTGAATTGATGTCGATTTTGTGTGATCCACTGTAATATAGCGGGGAATTTGTTGTGCTATATTAGAGGATTTGGTTTGCCATCTAGGAAGTGATGTTTGTGTATATTGCTTGCGTCTCTTTCTCTGCAACTGTCAAATGAAATCACACATCTGAATGATCTTCTCAGGAGGCCATTTTATAGTTCTTTCAATAATCATATGATGAAAAATAGATGGTGACTTGGTTACCGTTAACAACATACAACTGTTGTTTGCCACAGAATAAGTCGTTGCGGTGAAGCACCTCCATTTTGGTAGCAAAGTTTTGATTTCACGTTTGAACCATGTTCTGCCCTTTTGGTAATTAATTCTTGTAGACCCTTTGGTCTGTATTTGCTTCTTGTTGAAGGCATTACTATGCTAAGGTTTGTATCTAAAGATCATGCACTTTCCCGTTATCTAAGATTTATGTGCTATCTGCAGATAATATTATCTCAGGAGAAAAAATATTCAACAGCTTAATCAGCTTATTGAGAGCCTTCAGCGTCAGCTACTACATTGCCGCGGTAGCAATAACACTGTTCATACTACTACTATTGCTGCTACAGAAGTAAGTGAAGTTGAGGGACATGAAATCATTGATGATGACAACCTATAGTTTGTTGGAAATGGTTCTTCGATTCTAGTACAGGAGCCAAAGAGCAAAGGCACTGCACCGTACTTTGCGAAATGTCATCTAATTGATGATCGAATCATACCTTGATTCACTGTATTGTATACTTGCTACTACCAACTAGGCTTTTTACACCTTATAAGCCTGTAGAGAGTTGTAATTTTTAATATGCTTTAGGCCACGGCCACTAATTCAATCTGAAGGTTCCCTGACCATTCTTTGTTCTGGTGATGGATCATGCTACCCTCAAAAGGCTAAATCTTGTGTAGTCTCATTTTTGGGGGGTATCCTATGCATGGACGCATCAGATTAAGATGCATGTTGAGGATTCCAAATATTAAGTAATATTCACAGGAGTGTATCTGCACTCTTCTTAAGATTGTTGAAGTCTTTTCTATTAGGTTCTTATATAGTATAGAGGAGACATTTCTACCTGTGATCAACTTTACCTTCATGTGCAGAGTGTATCCCCCCTGGTAATCTATTTTTGTGCTCCTTATATTTACCTTCGACTTTCCTGATATTTACCTTCATGTGCAGCAAAAGCTAGTGTCTCATCCAAACAGACCCTCAATGTTTCATGTGATGAGCATTCGTGAGTGACATTGTCTTCTTGTATTGATCTCTGACGGAAACCTTTTCTGGGTGATTCGTGCTGTCACATGGATCATCTCCTTTAGTTACCATATAAAAAGGAAAGTGTGGAGTTGCAGAACATCAAAGTCTGTCCAATCAATTCGAAGTTTGCAGCACACTAATGGTGTTTATGCTCGTCTTAAAAAGGATGTTTATGCTCATCTTTAAAAAAAAAAGTTGTTGCTACTTGGTTGGATAGTTTATTTTCACATGATCCACTCTAGTTCTCGAGTTTTTTATTTTCCGAACATTTCTAATGCTCGAGTTTCCAGGGTGAAACTTAAGATCATCTTAAGATAAACAAAGTTACTGGAAGAAAGGTAAGGACATCTTTGCTGCCAGTTGAACTGAGTGAAACATGATAAAGATCATTTGATTGAAGGACATGTTCTTGGTCCAGTAATAGAATAAGTTGTGCTATCCTGGCAATATGTTTTCTTTCCATCGTACCCTCAAATCTGATTGGCCAATATAGACAGCTAATATAGCATCTTCCATTCTATACGATGTTAACTTCCAATGACCAGAGCATCTCTTTTAGGGGGGCAAAAGAAGTGTGGGGCAGCAGAACATCAGTCTGCCCATGTATTCGAAGTTTGCAGCACACTAAGGTGTTTATGCTCTTTTTTTCAAACATGAAAGCTGGTGCTACTAGGTTAGATGCCGGAAGAGATTATTTTCCCATGATCGCAAAAAGACTCATCATGGCAGCAATAATGTAGTGGTCTGGGAACTCATTTGTCCTCTCTAGTTCTCGTGTTTCTAGGGTGAAACGTTTGATCAATACCATCTTAAAAAAAAAGTAAGCTAATACCGTTCAACTGAGTGGATCATGTTAATTACCGTTCGACCAAGGACATGTTCTTGGTCCAGTAAAAAAATAAGTTGGTCCTACCCTCAAATCTGAAAGGCACCCAACAAAGCATCTTCCGTTCAATATACTACTACTCCGATGTGCAGGGCATCCGACCTTGCTTTGGTTGCTTCCTAGTATAAGCGTGTCATTGGCTTCAACAACCATATGTGGCCCACGCTCCTGTCGTTGCTGCTTTTGTCGCTTTATTCGAATTCCTGTCCCACGATGCAAGTAAAACAATTCGTGAATCCTGTCCCGCTGGCAACAAAGCAAAGAGCTCGGTGTGGGCCTGGCTCGCCGCCGGGACAGCCTGACATCGCCGGAGAATTTTCTCTCCCCTGAGCAAACTCAGATCAACATTTTGTGGAACATACATAGTTTGTTTTGATAATGATGCAAGGGACGAAATGTACAAAACGTAATCGAAAA
This sequence comes from Eragrostis curvula, assembly GCA_007726485.1. Lineage (NCBI taxonomy): Eukaryota > Viridiplantae > Streptophyta > Magnoliopsida > Poales > Poaceae > Eragrostis > Eragrostis curvula. Next base: position 139 of record RWGY01000900.1, on the reverse strand, counting down.
CAATCCATCAATTGCAAACATACACGAGAGATCCTAAATATCACAATTTTGTTGAACACCCACACTGCAGTCAAAGAAAAACCACCAGGAGCCACACACACAACACACACCACAGACACATCGCCGCCATTGTCGCCGC
>RWGY01000899.1:0-55363 GCA_007726485.1 Eragrostis curvula | reverse complement strand
CTTGGAGTACTTCAAATTCGCTAATCAGTTGTAGTTGCATGAGTTTCTTTACATTTCTGATTCTGACCTACAAGTTCCCTTGCAGAAATGATCACACGACGTACTGAAAACGATTTAATTGTTGATGAAATGACTACAGAACGTACTGAAAAACGACTTAATTGTTGAAAATTACACCGTATGAGATGCCCCAGGTCCCATCCATCGACCAGGCGGCAATGATATCTCGAAAGGGTATCGAAATAATTCCTTAGCTGTTTCCTGACTTTGGTTACCTGTGCTCATACGGGCCCTGTGGAAATGTAAGCAGACCTTGCAGCACGGTGCAAACATTCTCCACCAGCATGGAGTAGTTTATATATCGTATCTCAAAAAGAAGGAAATCAAAATCAAACATAAGTTGACCTACGAATTATGACGTGTCATCAGAAGTTAGGGAGGCCTAATGAAAGGGGTGGCCGTGAATGCATGACAGCATGAGCTTAGCTTAGTTGCCTGCTAGCAGCAGATGCGTTGTACATTGACCTAACTAAGATTTAAATTTACCTAGCTATAGGTGACCCGTACGTACAAATTTGTCCAAAAATAGCAACTAGCAAGTTTGAAAAATGTAAGAACATGGCCTTTCCATTCTGTAAACAGGTTCCTAGCTTAGCTACAAAGTAGCTACTAGGAAAGTTTCTGCTTCAGAAAAAGGACAGAAGAAACAAGCAGACTGTCTACCTTATCAGCTGGAACGCATGCATGCAAATGGCTCCAAATCCAACGCCAAACTATACGACAATTCACTAAGGCACAATTGCACGCGTCGCATGCTGTTTCTCCGTTGACATATTTCCCCAAAATTTTGGGAGGTTTGTTCATCCATCTGAGGACATGGGCATCTGCAACATTTCACTGAACATCGTCAGCAAAAATGTCAACCGAGGTCGTGTCCTTTCCTAACAAATTCTAAAAGCCTTTGACTGCAGATCATGAGGGTGCCATTTTTTTCAGCATGAGATCAAAGGGCTGTGTTTGAACCGGAGAAATTGAGGAGACGCCGTGTCAAAAACTAGCCTAATTGGATCGGATTCCTCTTGCTCTCAGCCGTGTCAAGTGCACACTACTTTCTTGCATTTTCACATGGGGTCAGTCCTTGTCTCTCCCTCTCTTTGATCCATTTTCTCTTCCTGGAATCATCAGTCATGTGGTTGGATTGGGTTTGGGAATTTTTTCTACGTGCCAATAGTTTTCTAGGGTTAGGAGCATGTTATCTTCTTTTCTACTGACTGATCAGTCCCTGCATTCGCACCCGCATGCATATTTGATTGACATGTGTTGTCTTTTTCAGAACTTCTTCAGATGTTCATATCAGTGAACCAATGGTTTTCTAAAATCCCTTTTGAGTTTGGTTCATCCTGTGTCCTGTCATGCTTTAGCCCTGACACTAACTGTTACGGATAATGAACTGAAGTTTGGTTGTGGATCTTGTACAAAGATCTGCGATAGGCCTAGGATGTCTGGGGAAATATTCTGTGCAATTGACTCATTCGGTGAAACGGTGCAAACATCTCACCACAGCCTTCAGATCAAGATCCAAAAGTAACGGTTTAGGCAGAGACAATGCCGCAGTCCACTTGTATACTTTTACTTAAGAGCCCCCCGTACGCACAGTTCTCTATTAAAAATTGAGAAGGCCTTTTCCATCCGGTGGAGACTGGAGAGATCCATTCATGGAAGAAACTGAGCCATAGAGGCGTATCACCGATGCCAAGATCGTTAGTACATCTCCGGCCGCAACCTCCGAATCGTGGCCATGGACGTCATTTTAATCGGCCGCTTCAAATTTTTGAACTGCATTGCCTAAGTTCCGCCGCCAGATTCTCATACCACCAGGCCTCCCGCACGCCGTAAAATTGTGGCACTCAGACATGTCACCAAGCCACCGCAACCCGTTGATAAAGATAGGTTTCATCTTGGGAATCGTTTGGTTGAATTGTTACATGAAGGAGATCCGGACACAGTGCAAGCCATGAAGGAGATGAGAAATTGAAATAGATCAGAAGCGGTGGATTTGACGGGGATGAACGCATGTCCTACAAAAAGAATCAATAATAGACGAGGGGGTTTTCTAATAATTTACGTGAGGGATGGTGGGGCGATACGTGACTCTTCGATGTTAATCTGGTGGTTGAGCTGCGTTGTTGCACCGTTGCACGGAATAGGTCAATTGCACAGAATATTTCCCCAGGATGTCTGGATGTGGCGGATGGAATTCAGAACTGTATATGGGCCTTGTGGGCTTGTTAAACCTAAATGAGGGAGCCTCTTTTTTTTTTTTTTTTTTTGTGCGAAGGAGGGAGCATCTTGATAAAACATCTGATCATCGATACAGAACACATTCCCTGGAAACTTCAGCAATGAACACTTACCCACGCATGATCATTCATACTCCAGCTCCAATATACTTGTACCATTATTACCTCTAATATTGCCCCAACAATACAATCTAAAAAGTTCGGAGAACATTCTATCAGGAAAACCATCATCATACTGTCTCCTAGGATGTAAGACAACATATTCTTATCGAAAATATGGCAAATAAAAGATCTCCAATCCAGAATAATACACGCCTAAATGAGGGAACTTCTCTTGATTCTTGCAGACAGAACTCGTCTTGTACCATACACATAATAGACCTACCTTAAGTCTAGAGCAAATACAAATCCAAACCACCACACCGAACATTTGTTACAAGAACCATTTCCCGTTTCACCACCCAAATGTAGCTCATTCAGCAGTTCAGTAAAATATAACAAAAGGCCAAGCTGAAGATTTAACCATCCACTATGGTCTTTTGTACATGAGAAGGCTTCTGATTTCACTGCCTATAGTTGGAACCTGCTAGGTTGGGTCTTGGTCATCCGTGCCATGCCAATCGGCTCATCGTTCTCAATCCTCTTGGCGTTGCGGAATGCAGCACAGCCAGCAACATAAACAATCACAAGGATGATGAGCACGACAATGTTCAGGATGGCGACCTTGCGCCAGCTCTTCTTGATGCCAGCGAGGACGCCTGCCTTGCACGAGTCACACTGGAAGCAAAGCATCTGCTGGTCATTGCTCCACCTGCTGCAGTCGGGATCAGTTACCACAGTCGGAACACCAGGGTTTTGCGTCCAATACGTCTCGTTCATGTACGTGAATGCACATGATGACGGTGGTTTGCAGCATCCAGACTGCAATATTCAGTTACAAAGTGGTATCAGTATCCTGAGAAATCACGCAGCAGGTCTGTTAACTCACTAATATAAACCAAGAGACTAGTTTTCATATACAAGCCAAAATATAGCACGACATAAGTAAAATTTATGAAAGGAGCTTGAGGAAACCTAACTGTTCTGAATGAGGCAAGCCTCTAAATAATTGGAATTTAACACCAATGGTAGGACTAAAATGGCAAAATTAAGTTGCCCATGAGTTTAATAGTATCTTATTTGATAATATTGAAACAAGTTATCTAGTAGTATCATTACAAAGACTGAAAGACTTGACCCCTCCACCCTATAGGAAGAAAAGAGAAACGGCATTGACTTCCAATCAAGATTAAGAGATAACTACTGCAAATACTTTCTATAGGATTGATGCTGTGTTCAATACGATCTGTCCAGGTCAACTTGACTACGAATCGAAGAATAAACAAGGTAGTCCATGTGCTTGCAAACACTGGGAAAGACAAACTAACAAAGCCATCCAACCAGTCATTTAACAACTAGCTGGGTGCCAATCCAATTCAACGTACCACTCTACCCACAGACAAGCTCATCATACACAAACAATGATCTGATAGGGACAATAGATAATCTGATCTGATAGGGACAATAGATAATCTGTGTCTAAATGCAAACACAACAAATAATTTGGTGTAGCTTATCTATATAAACAAAAAGGCGTACATTTGCAGATAATTTTTGAGACTGTAAATAGCGGGAAGAAAAGAATAAAGCCGACAGTTAAGAGACAAAATCATAGAGAATATAATGACAACCGAGACAAGGCTTCCATGGTCCAATTCCAACTCTGAATTTTGACACCTAGCAAATGGCTTTTGGTTGTCATAGTCACACTTTGGTGTATTTGGTAGGACGCGAGAGAGGCCCTGATTCCTCAATCATACAAATATTGTGGTCCTCTTTGTCGTCTGGTATCTAACAAAATGAGGAAAAAGCTAGGAAAATGACATTACCGTCAGTCTCACCACCACAGATGACAGATTCTAATTACCACTGCAATAGTGTCAACTCCTAGAAGTACCTGTTTTTGCACCACAATGACTTTTATAAAAAATAACTGACATCGATCAGGACTTGAATTGACAAATGAGTCAATACTTACTAGTTAAGTTTCTTTTAGGCATGGTTTGGACGCACAGATATACTCAATGCAGAAAGGACACTATCCTCAGGGTGTGGTTCATATTTAGCAAAAATGTTTCAAACTTTATTTCCCTATCCATGGTTTGAGGTCTCTTAGTAGTCTTATTGTCTCAATCACCACAAAGAGTCTGTAGTTAAGGGCACTTGCTAAAGAATTACAGACGCAACATCTTTCTGTGATGTAAAGCGATTCGATTCAAAGAATCAAGCTAAAGCACAGAAAAAGATTGCTTTTGAAGAAAGGTATATGCTGGAATCGAAGGGGCTGCCAACGCCCGTGCCCTTCTAGCCGCTTTGACCCAAATCAGGAACAAGCAAAAGACGGCAGAATTAACAATTTCTGAAAGGTGACGGCTGGTGCATGAATGAACAAATACTAATAAAGGCCATGACTTGCTGCTACGCGAAAGGGGGCTGCTGATAAAAAGGGCAAGCAAAATTTATCTCGAGATCCATACATACTGGTGCCGAGTAGAAGTCACTGGAATATCCTACGCCACCTTTGCAACAAGCAGCAATCACAGGAAGAACCTAGATTGCTTGCCGGTCCTAAATTAAATATCAGGAATATTTCCCCAACTTTGTTGTCTTTTTTTTTCCCCTGATGAAATCACTAGAGAAGCAGAGAACAGGAAACTAAAAATTGATTCATGCAACTCTATCGCTGAATCATCGCACAACAATCCAAACATTTTTGCTCTAAAACCCGTCATATTCAGTTACTACTAATGTTGGCCAGCCGCAAAAAAGGGGGCTTTTTTCCAGGCCCAAAATCAATCATATGGAAAGCAAGGCAAGAACCGAATCTACGGGGAAGGAAGGAAGGAAGGAAGGAAACGAGAGAGGTGACCTGAATGGGGGAGAGGTCGCGGGCGTAGAACATGTCCGGCGTCTCCGGCACTTTCATGCCGGTGTTGGGGTCGCGCGCGAATCGGCGCATCCCGGCGCAGGCGTGTCCGTCGCGGAGGCAGGCGCTGATGGTGGCCCAGTACTGCGGGTCGTTGACGCGCTCCCTGAGCCAGCCGCTGTAGTCGGAGAGCTGGTACTCGAAGAAGCGGCGGTTCATGACGACCTGGCCGTCGCCGCGGTCGGTGACGGCGAAGGCGAAGACGATGAAGAAGAGGAGCGCGAGGACGACGAAGAACATGGCGAAGAGGTAGAGGCGGAGCAGCCAGGTCTGGCGGTAGCAGGCGCCGGCGAAGCCCATGAGGGAGATGACCATGAGCACGAGGCCGACGATGATGATGGGCCACTGCAGGAAGCGGATGCAGTCGGTGGAGTTGGCCCGCGACGCCAGCCAGATGCCGCCGCCCAGGATCGGGATCGAGATCAGGAACGTGATGAAGTTGATGATCCCCAGCACGCTCGTGCTGCCGCGCCCGCGAAGCATCTTGTTCTTCCTTCTTCTTCCTCCTCTTCCTCTTCTTGGCTTTGCTGCTCCGGCCTTCTCCTGCTCTGCTTCTTGGCTCTGTCTCTCTCTCTCCTCACTCTGCTAGCAAGTGGTGGGTGGTGTGCCGTTGCCTGCTTTGTGTGAGGAGGCAGAGGAAGAGAGAGAGAGAGAGAGAGGAGGTGATTGGGCTGGCTTTTAGCGAGCTCGAGGAGGCTTTAAGCAGTGTGTGTGCACGCCTGGCCTGTACTGTGTGAGTACTGAGTAAGCGGCAGGTTGGAGAGGGGATTTCGGATTTGACAAGCCCTGATAAATCAGCCATGCGAAAGCGATCCCTGATTATGCTAGAATCAAAACTTGTTTATAACAGTATAAAACTGACGATCATTAAAGTTACACGTTTCGACCAGCATGCTGCACGATGTTGATGTTTGGTCTAATTTAATTTTTGCAGAAATTTCACGGGCAGTGGCGGAGCTACCATAACGCGAGGGGGGGGGGGGGGGGGGGGGGGGGCGAGTAAGCAACGCATATAAGAAAATTGAAATAAATGTACAATTTACCGGGTAAAACAATCACAATACGTATTCTTTGAACATTACAGTGTTAATTTGTATCTGGACACAGCTATTCTTAGTGACTAATCTCATCTGCCAAATGCCAGATCATTAGTATTAATTACCTGCAGCAAGTTTGCACAAATCATGGGGGGGGGGGGGGGGGGGCATGCCCCTGCTAGCCCCCCTGGCTCCGCCACTGTTCACGGATCTGCGGGAACCAGCACCGGGAGGGAACCCAGGGCACCACCTAAAAATTATATTTGACAAAATTAAGTGAAGTTTAATTTAATTTTAAAAAGTTTCAAATTGTTTTCACAGAGTTTCAACACAATTTCAAAGAGTTTCACTCACTTTCAAAAGGAAATCAACTCGGGACCAATGAGTTTCAACTCGAGTTAGAAAAAAACTAGTAACTAAGAAAATGTTGGGTCCGGCTACGACCTACGGTAGTACTCCTTGGTTGGGCCGAGCTCTTGCCCATTGTCCTGTGGGTGGGAGAGAAATCCGACGCGATTTAGGCATATTCACAGGAGGAGAAAGGGGAAACGGTTCAAGACCCATGTAAAGAAACAAAGAAAAGGAAAGAAAGACGACGGGTTGAAGTAATCGCGTAGAAGAAAAGAGATAGAAAGCACTCCGACCAAAACCGTAATGTCAGGAGCGCACGCAAGAAACATTTGGTCACACAAGCAACACAAAACGCCAAATACGTTTCACTTAAAATAGAAAATGGAAATTTCATTTGTTAAATAAACAAAAATGTACAGTTACACGTTTCGACACAGCATGGTCTGTGACGTAGATGTGATTTTGTTCATTTGATCCCAAGAGTTTCAATCGCGTTCGAGAAATAATCAACTCAAATTCAAAACAACTACTTGATATCAAAAACATTGAACTAAAAAAACCAGGGTCTGAAGCAGACCCTGGAGAAGAAGGAAAACCAGTCTGCAACCCACATAAGAAATGAAAAGAACGTGACGTGTTGGAGTGATCGTGTACATGAAGAGGGGAAGAAAGCACTCCGATCGAAACTGTGTGTCGTGTAAAGAACACACGGAATAAGTAATTGGGTTCCACAGGCAGCACGAAACCACGCCAAATGCTAGATACATTTCAGTTCAGGTCAAGATCCATGGTTATATCGTTTTTTTTAAGAGGAATGGAAGTTCTATTTTATCAAATAAATAAAAACATCCAGTCTCTACGTTAACAACTTATTTAGCCGATGTTTTGTATCTACAGATGTGATGATAAATTTTCTCTGGATGGGCAAGCCCATGTGACTCCTATGATTCCCTAAATGGAGATGTGTGCCTGTTTGTTTGTTTAAGCAGGGCACCAAAAATGGCGCGACTCAGATTAATTATTCAACCGCTTCACCTGAAACTGTCGAGGAGATGCAGACGAGATGCATGTGCAGTGGCATGGCCACAACGGTAGTGCAAATTCACGAGGAAACTTCATATCTTGTGTGCGCGCGCTAATCAGTTTGTTGTAACTATTCTGAAAGGTGCAGTGTATATCTCGGGCGTGTCTACCACATACAGAGTGGGCCTGTTGATTGCTACCGAATTCGTTTTCTAAGGCAAACAAATATCTTCTTCTTCATCGGAAAAAAAATTAGAGCATGTGAGTCACAGGGCGAGAAGGACATGGCACATCTGGGTTTAAAACCGGACAAAAGGATCCGCAAAAAAAAAAAAGGAACAAAAGGAATCGTTTCCTTCAAATTTCCTCCTCTACTCGAGCTCCCTGCCCGTCGCGCACCCAGTGGCCACGTTAGTAATTTTTTTTGACAGCATCGGATCAAGATCGGACTGTTTTGACAACGGCGGGTAATTTTCTGCCCAGTGATTTTTGCTTATGTGTACGACTTATATTGACGCGGCTTCCTCCGGTTGGCTCCCGGTAGGATCGTGCGCTGGTGTCGATTCAATTGGTCGCTCCCATGCAACCCGGAGTAATGACCCGGAGTAATGTTGGTAGATGGGAGATGGCAGTTCGACTCCTTTTTCCTTTCCTCCTCCGTATGTCTCACAGAAAAATCTCCTCCCCTCATCTCCTTTCTTCTTCCCCGCCGCATCTCCCCCTCACTCGCCGGCGCGTCCCCTTCCCCTCCGTGCCACCCCGGCGCAGCCCCCCTCCCTCCTCCGCGCCGCGGCAAAGGCAGTCGAGGTGGACGAGGCGCCCGACGAGTTGCGGGCGCGCGGAGAGAAGCGCGTCGGCGGGCGGGAGCTGCCGCGACGGGAGGAGGCCGAGCGGGGGCGGGGCCATGGCGGGGCGCCGCTACGGGAGGTAGGGGCGGGAGAGAGAGCGGGAGGTCCATGACACGCGCGGTCGATGTGGAGGCGGCGGGCGAGCGTGGGTGGGCGGGGACGGCGGCGGCGCGAAGAAGAAGGGACGGCGGCGGCCACGGCGGCATGAGCAAGCTGCGGCGGCGGGGGCAGAGGCGGCTACGCGGCGCGAGGCAGAGGCGGCGGCTACGCAACGCGAGGTGCCCGACGACGATGTGGTGCAGTACCTCGCTGCGGTCGATGTCGCCGTCAACCACCTGTCCCGCTGCAGCGCGGGTGCCGCACGAGCAGGGGTCGCGGGCCTCGTGGTCCAGCTCGCCATGATGCGCCTGGAGGAGGAGCTGCGCCACCTCATGGTCTGCCACGCCGTCCTGATCGACCCCGCAGGACTCTTCTTCCTGTCGGCCGCCTCTAGCTCGAGTCCATGGACGACCTAGACGCCTCACGCCCTCTCTGCTGAGTTCTTCCCGTTTCTGATTTTTGTTTTTGTCTTCTTTTTTCCATAGGAACGCCTGGCCACGTAGTACAATAAGGAGAGCAATTTGTGTTTGATTCGAGCAATTCCTGTTTTCTCTTCTGTTCGGACTGGTGCTTGTCGGTGGCTATGAGACTTTGAATCCGGTTTTCCCCCATGGTGCTTCTTCTTTCTTCCCTTTCGACGGGTCTAGGGTTCACGGTCGTTTGTTCGTTGGGGTTTTAGGGTTTCCCTCATTTTCTTTGGTGTCCTTTTGGAGGTTTTTCCTCTGATGCGTTCCATTGATTCGCCTCGTGCAGATTCCATGGGTGTTGTTTTCTTCGTAGTTTGCCTGATCTCGGGTTTCTGCCTGTTTGGATCTTCAAGGCGTGAGGTCATGTATAGGGGGCTTCGGATGGTGAGACCTCCTCTTCGTTTTCCCCTGCTGATTTTGTGCTTACATGTTTTTGCCCTTTGCAGGTGTTCTACCATGCTGTTCCTTGTTGCTGCTGCCCTCTTGCCTGCTCCGGTTGTTCCAAGGTGATTTTTCTCTTCCATTCATTTCTGTGCTGCTGTGCATTTCCGATGGTGATTAAGGCCTCTTTGGCCAGCAGTAATTAACCTGGGCTAATTCTTGGAGTAGTTATTGTGCACTGAAAAACTCTTGTGATTAAGAAATCATGGAATAAATGGTCTGATGAAACTGTCAATCTGGAACTACCATATAAAGTATATGGAACATTATGAACTTGCTGATTCCTTGGAGATGCATCCTTTGCTAAGTGTGATGTTCATTTGCTAAACGGGTTTTCATTGATCCTGTCGGTTTCCTCCTGTATTTGACTGATATTAAAGTGATGCTCTTCTGTTTGATTTTCTTCAAGAATACTTTTAGATAGGTTCAAAATGGGTTCTTATCTCCTAATAACAGCTGCGTTCAATGCAGGTTGGTACTTCTCTACCTGATCAAGGCAGTGAATACATTGATTTCTTAGGCATTATTCTTCAAGTTAAGATGTTGCTTTGATAAGACTTCTGCTTATAATGAATAATATAGCTTGGTTCTATCTCTGTATCCTTTTGCAAAGACGTGGAGATGACTTGCGATGATTCGGATCTCTTGAAATTTATTGTGGAATGATGTCCGACCAGTCCTCCTCTTTACCATTAATAGCCTGAATCAGAGGTCATTCCTTACTGATTTATATTTCTGACTTCAATCGTGCAACCTTGTGTTTAGCTAATTGTGCCTTATTATTTGGCTAATAGGACTAGAAGCATTTTTGAACAGGCCAGAAAGAACGTAAGATATGGGCAAGACCGAGCTTCAGGCAAAAGGATACTTAAGATAATAATTTTCGAGGTGGATCTTATTTTTGAGAAATCTGTTGTGTCTCAGAATTTTTCTGCAGTTCAGTTTCATTTGCTCGACGAATTCATAGTTCTGTCTGATTGAAAAGACTATCCAATTGATGTTGATTAGTCTATTAAACTTCAGCTGATGTTCCTGCTGCAGTGCGAGTGGAGTTGCTGACAGCTCCATCAGTCACAGTTGTTTCACCATATTCTATATAAAGGTAGCAATTTCCCTGTTGTTTTTTGTTTTTGTCTTCTCTGTTGATCTCCTGCTGTCCAACTTTACCACATAGAGATCGATTAGCTTGACATACAGCCCTATTGGATTAGAGACAGTTTGTGATGATATTCATCTAAGCAACTGAGAAATCTTGTGTCATTGCCCAAAGTCATAGCTGATTCTGATTTGTACATGCTAAATGTTTGAATATTTTGCTCTATTGTCAGTATATGGTCTTGCTTTAGCACAAAACTTTTGCTTTAGAATTAACGAATAAGCTACTTATGCATTTTTTCAGCTTTCTTTGGGTTTAATGCTTCCAGCAACGTGGACAGGGGGTACGTGATGGGCAGCGAGCTCGAGTAGAGGATAGGAACTCTGTATATATTGTTTGGTTGATGATTTACAGTAACTGAGTTGTACAGCAGATGTTTGAATGTGTACTTTTGGTGGATCAATCATATTGCTGTTATCATGTGCTAGCGAGTTGCTGCCTGTTATGTATATACCTCTATGATTTAGCCTGGCGAAGCATTAATGTACAGATCGGGCCTTCCAATTACATAGAGATATCTGCTAATTTTCTGCATGAATACATATCTGAAATTTCCAGATAATTTACACATTGAGCTTTAAATTAGTTTGATGGTAGAACAACTTACTGTACTACCTAATGGGGTTTGTGTTTCCTAATTCCAGGACAGTGTCAAGAAGTTGAACTTATAAAGAGAGTGCAAGAAGCAACTATCTTAGCAAATTCCCTTTGGTGATGGCTGATAATTTATTTGTGAGGATATATGAAATATGCCATAAAAAAATGTTCTATTGTGGGTGAAGCGAGACCAGCTGTTGGTTTTGATCACAAAAGTTTGGATGTCAAATTACACTGCAGCGCGGCATTTCTATTTGGAAAAAAAAGGCTATGAGGTTAGTTATCAAAGGGTAGTTCTTCTCTATATTTGCAGATTATGATGAGAACCATAGCATCACGTCTTGGCGCCATGGGCCTTTTGTGCTTAGGATGTTGGATTACTGCATATTACAATCACCGATTTTGTCATGGTAATTAAAATTACAATCTCTGCTAGGCATAGAATATTTCTTCGTTAAGTGAATTCCCTGTTACCTCTCTTGGTCAGGGTTCATCACGCAATGGTTCTTGCAAGCCGCTTCCATTCACGCAATGTATTCTATTCCTTATTGCAGCTATAAGATGTGCCATTATACAAGACAGATCAGATAAGTTGGAGTTTGTAACTTGAAGATGTGTGGGTCAGATCACACGAAAGGTATTGGAGTTGTGCAATTGCTTAGGGGCAACAAATTTCTGATAACTGGTGCAACTGGTTTTCTTGTAAAGGTGCCACCATCTCTGAATCTTAGCATTTGATTTAGTTCTTGCATCAGTCTACGATCATATTGAATTCCCTGTCCTTTTCTTCGCCAGTTCTTCTGCATAATTTTAAGGACAAATCCTATTGTTGGCAATATGTCTTGATCAAGGCCAAGGACAATGAAGCAGCAATAAACAGATTGAAGAGTGAAGTATGCTATATTCTTTGATCATTTTTACTGTTTTTGCTACATATGGCCAATTGTGTTGTTCAGAGACAACTTCAGACAGTCCTTTAACCTAGATGTTTTTCCCTCTTTGTTCCAATAATTGATTTCCTCATTTTTGAAGCAGAGTAATTTGTAACTTGAAGATGCGCGGGTCATTGGCTTGTTCATAAACAGGTTCAGGTAGGGTGAGCCCATTAACAGAGATATTTTCCCCTCTTTGTTCCTATAATTGATTTCCTCACTCCTGATCGCTGAGGGTGGCTTGCTGTGATAAATGATGGAACAGATTGATGATTGCTTTCTTTTGAAGCCTACTTGCTGCAGTATTTTGTGTTCATCTGATGTACCCTAAATATGCTGATGCTAAGCTGTTGTTAGGTATTTATTCAGTTTTACCTTGCTTTATCCTATTATCTACTATGACATAATTATATTTTAGTACTGCAGTGGTGTCATAAAATATTTTTGGTGTCTCATCATGTAGTGCTCCATGGATTCAGTAGATTCTAAACAAAATTATGGCAAAGCTGATGAGTTGAATCCTATTATAATGATGGCATTTCCAGACTTTTATTAGTATTTTCAGCCCTTAGGACATCATGCCTATGATCTGAAGTACTGGTAATAGTCTTTTATATGTAAGGACTATCAAATAACTTGGTCAAGTATACTATCATATTCTGATTTCATTCTCTTGTGAAGGATATTGACATTGAGATGAGTTGTTGATTATTGCTTTCTCCAGACACTCACAGAATGAAAATGGTGACGCTCTGGCTGAGGGGTGCGGCAGCGAGCTGAGCCGGTGTAAGGATGATCACAGTGACAAGGTGAGTGCCGCCGTGGATGAGACAATTTCACTTTTACTCTTCTGATCACCATCATTATATTGTTCTGTTTCGTCTTGTGATGCCTAACGAGGGCTTTTGATATAGACCTACATGCATGTGTTGTCTGGTTCATAGAATAGACCGTCATGCATGTGTTGTCTGGTCCATAGAATAGACTGTCTTCCCCTGATAAATAGTCGCACTTCGATCAATCCATCAGTAATGATCTGAATATACTTATCAATAAGTGCACTCAGCTAACTTTATTTCTATATTAACTGACCATCCCTCACTGTCCTGGGAAAAAGACTCACTGCACAACAAAATAGCTGGCCTGCCATACTTTGCTATAATGAAATATCTATTGTTGTTTGTTCCTACTATGATAGCTTCATGTTATTATTCGTATATGCAGAAGCAACTATAGAAAACATTCAACACAAGTGATGCAGCCTTTGTCTACAGATCTATTTATAATTTCATTAAAGTTCATCACTTGGAAGGATTTACTACATATAGCATTATCAGTGTCAACTAGGCTATTTAATTTTATCCAATGCCACTTGAGCTTGTTCTGGTTAAAACACATCCGTTTGTGGATGTTTCTAACTATGGTTGTGATCATAAATGTGCAACCTAATTAACTTTTTTTTTTTTTTGCAATGCAACATCGTTGTATACCACACATTTCAATGCCTCACGGTCATGGCAGTCGAATCTAGCTAATGTTGAATCCGGCAAGTATAAATGTGTAACACTGGATTTATTTCCTCCTGAATGTATAATTCTGTTGATGTATGCAACTAAGTATTGATGTATGGCATCTAAAGATTTCTGTATGTATCCATTATCGTAACCCATTAGTACCCAACGTCATTTCATCGTGCAAGTGCGACCTGTGTTACATGAAGCCCTGCACGCAATCAACCGCCCCTGCGACCTGTTTTAGCTGTCAAAATTAAAACACGCCTGATATTCCGCCATTGTTGGTGTAATCTATCTACCTACTCTGCTTTATGATCCATAATCGTGTGGTCTGAGATTTTGAATAAAAGCAGAGTGATCTTTATACTTTTGTTCACTTTGTTTACTAGAATGAGTGCAGCTCGCAGATATCAATAACATGCGACTGTTGCGCACATATTCTGTAATAATAGGTGTTTATGCAAATCTGCCTTTCTTATAAACTAATATTAAGTCGCGTGGAAAAATCATCAGCGGCGCGCGAAGGCGCGCCGTATACCACTAGTTTGATTTACAATGGAGACAAAGTTGACGAGGGGACCCTGCCTGATATAAAATGCTGAAGCCTTCTTGTCACTGTGACGGGTACAAGCCAGTGGGATGCTCTGAATTTGGAAGAAAGGTGTCCCAGAAGAAGAAATTCAGGCCGAGTTTATCAAGAAAAATAGTGTGTGGGTCCCGAAATGGAGTGTGGGATGATGAACCCGCCCATTGAGATATCTGTGAGCAGAGGCAGACAGATTTGGACATGCCATGTGTGCCACGTTCCATACTCGCTGTATGAAGGGCATACAGAGTGATGAAGGAGGATGGATAAACTCACGAAAGTAAAAGCAGATTAGGTACGGAATACGTACATAGTTAGTGGTTGGTAACAGTTTTTTAGGTATCGCTAGTGACAAGAAGGTTTATAGATTATTATGACTTTCTGAAACAAACATGTTCACCAACTCATTTATGTAAATCTGGTGGTTGTTCCATTGTCTAAAAAAAAAACTGGTTGATCAATCAGAACAAACTGGAGTACTCCTAGCTGTCAATCCTAGCTTATTGTCCAATAAGCTAGTGGCAGCTGGTAGCGGTAACAATGATGGAAGTGAAGAAATTTGGGAGCAGGTTACTTGCAGGGTTTTGACTCCTGTTACTGCTACTAGTGTCTCGCTGGGATCGTTGCCATCAGGGTGACCAATGGACCCGCTTGACGTGTCAAATCTTTGGACGACACGGCGACGCTCCTACATCAGCA
Source organism: Eragrostis curvula (assembly GCA_007726485.1). Taxonomy (NCBI): domain Eukaryota; kingdom Viridiplantae; phylum Streptophyta; class Magnoliopsida; order Poales; family Poaceae; genus Eragrostis; species Eragrostis curvula. The sequence goes on along the minus strand of RWGY01000899.1, from coordinate 40,288 downwards.
ACTTTTGGTGCACGTGTCGCGGTACGTCGGCGCCACGTATCTCATGTATGGAGGCGGTAGCATGAGATGTTGACTACTGGCTCATTTGCTCGGAGCCGTCCGTTCCGTTATCCAGACACGTAAGAAGGGAAGATTTGTGCCTATCCATCCATCCATCCGTGCAATGGATGTAGCTGCACGGTGTGCATGTCAGCGCGTATGTCACTCGCAGTTCGTCGTGCCAAACTGTTGCAATAATGCTTGTACAAAGGCCATCAGGTTTCACTTTTGTATCTCTATACAAAGCAACGACCTTACAGTCCAGTTTACGGTCAAGCTGCTTAAAAGTTCAGAAAAAAAATGATCAGTTGACCAATTTTGTAGTTTGACTACTCCGATCCAGTGGCCCACATGGCCACATGTACACAACGTAGTACGAGTACTAACAGGCAGCTGGGCCTCGGATCGCATGGGCGATACGGTACTGATAACTAAACAGAAGAACAAGTTGGCAGCGCCGTTGGGGGCAAGCGTCCTCGATCACAGCCAAATGAATCGATTCGTGGTGCTGACAGCAAGCAAAGCAAAGCATGGCAGTCAGTATAATCTAAGCTGGCACCGGCCAAGGACTCTTGCACACATAAACTAGATTTATTATATCATGCAAATTGCAGCAGGGTTAGCGAAGATTCTCTGCGACGTTTCCGTGGTCGGTGAGAAAATATCTCCGAGAAGCCAGCAGAGCTCCAACAAGTCTCCGCGTTTGCAGTACTGGCAAGTTAAACACTCTTGAGTGATGGAGAAATTACGTACTACTCCTAGTATGCTCGCACTAGAATCAACTGAAGGGTCACGCTCACGCCCAAGCAAGTAAACAACGTTTGTTTCGCTGTTGACTGTTTGTACACTTGAACATGCATGGGCGGCAAGCAAAGTTTGGGTCCTTCATCTTCATCCACGTACTTAATGAGCAGATGGCACGGAGATGAATGATGCATGCATCCTCATCGATAAGCAGGGCCCTCCTTTCCTCATAAGACGGTACATGAGGAAAAAGGCCTGTAAAGATCGATGCAACCTTTCACTTCTTCCCCCTCAAATTAATAAAGCATGCGCCGTCAGCGTCAAGAGGTGCAGCAGCCGGTGAAAAAGAGAACGACGGAGATTCATCCGGTCTGTTACACAACATTATACCCTGCGTGCTTCTGACGCGCACAAAGCAGAGCCGGCCGGCCGGCCGGCCGGATTACTTCCTGCATAGTACTACGCGTTACTAATCGTGACAGGGAAAAATAAAGGACAGTTCGGCACGACGGATCCATCAACCGAAACGTGTAGCACGATCGATAGGGAACGATGAAAATGGAATGAGAAGCTAGTGCTCTCGTAGTGGTAGTTGCAGATTTTGGGTGTTTGTTTTCACCCTTCTAAATTTTAGACCTGTAAAATAAAAGAGAATATTGTTATTTAGGAGTATTAAATAAAATTTAATGACAAAATTTTTTTGACAGATGAATGCTCATTTCAAGACGAATCTAATGAGACTAATTAATCTATGTTTTGTTACAGTGATGCTACATTACCATCATCTAATCATAACTTAATTACTCTTATTAGATTCGTCTCGCGAATTAAACCTAAAGTTCTGCAGTTAGTTTTGTAATTAAATTTTATTTAATACTTTTAAATAATAAAAAAAAATTATATAACCCCTCTAAAATTTAAACCACTGAAAACAATCACCCTCTCTCGAAATGGAGACGACCGACCAAGCAGGACGGAGGGAACCGCGCACGAGGGGGCGGGGCAGCTGGCGGCGACTCAGCACGGCACGTGTCGGTGGGCGGTGCCAGGTGTCGCGCCTCGATACTCGTAACGCCACGTCTTCTCTTTCCCCCCACCTGCGGGCCGGCTTCATCTGGTGCCGTTTACCTGGCGTCCAGGCCTCTTCTTCGCCATTAGTAGTACCACCATTTCAGCTGGGCTGCAAGCGTTCCTGAGGTATAAGCAGCAAGTGCCAAGTGCATAGAAGAAGAAAGAGAAGAAGAGCAGCAGCAATGGGGTCGGAGACGTTCCTGGAGATCCTGCTGGCCATCCTGCTGCCGCCCGTCGGCGTCTTCCTCCGCTACGGCATCGGGGTAAGTAACGCTTGCTGTTTTTTATTAGCTCTGCCCTTCCCCTTCAGTGACGAGTTCATCATCCTGACTGCTTCTTTTTCCCTTTTTTGGTCCCTGCGTCTGTGCAGGTGGAGTTCTGGATCTGCCTGCTGCTCACCATCCTGGGCTACATCCCCGGCATCATCTACGCCGTCTACGTGCTCGTCGCGTGATCAACCGATCTACTAGTAGTAGTCAATATTAGCTTCTTGTTAGCTGCTACTGTGTTATGCTAGCTGCCTTCCTTCATCCATTTGTTGTGCCGGCCCATGTGGATGGGGTAGGAAAAACTGTCAGCTTAATGTATGAACAGTAATTTGTCGTAGTTCCGTCATGGATTTGCAATTAATGTACTTGATTCTGCCGATATGCAAGTAGCTAGGTGGATATGTAGCACAATGTTTGTGCCATGAATCAATCCTACTGATGTTGTACTACCATCGGTAGCACCTTTTACTTTCTTGTTCTTCTGTGTTTTTCATTTTTTCCCCTTTTGACACGCTGTTTTTTCTTTCTTGAGATAATAACTTTTTTTTTAGATTGAGAAAATCTTGAGATAAGAGTACTCTTTTTTTTTTTTTGATAATACGTATCTGCATTTCTAGATAAGGAAAACATACAAGTACACGTACACATACAGGTACGTACTGAAAGGATACGTACCGGAGTACTCTTGAGATAATAACTATTGAGAGAGGGGAGTGCATTCTTCTTTCTTTACGAAATCCCATATCCCAAAACCAACCTTTAGCGTCGCCACATGTAAGCATGGGCCCAAATCCCAAAACCGCCCTTTGCTGGGCTTGGACAGCTAGGGTGGGTACGGGCCTGAAATGCATGAACTTCCAAACTGTTAACAGGCCACCAAATCGGGAAGGGAGAACGAAAGAGCATAAGAAACAGCCCATTTGTGTGAACATCGATCTCTTGTTTTTTTTTTTTTTTAGTGCTACATCGAACTCTTGTTCGTCTTTCTCAAAGTTCCATGCATTTCCAGTACACCAATACCAACTGGAATAAAGAAAATTGCCGCGGCTCATACACCGTCTTATACACCGGAGAGGGCCAAGAGGCGTCCCAGAACACAAGCATAAACGACAGTACAGCATACGCAGGCAGCTCAACGCAGCTGCTCTTCAAGACAAGGTTCTTTCAAGTTTTCTAATCGCAACAGCAGTGAAACAAAACGATGTCCGAATTGCTAAACTGTAGATCTCGTTCGAAAGCATCCATCCATCAGCCTAACTACTCATACAGCATTTAAAGATGCTAAAAACTCTGCTTCGATACTGATCACACCATAATCTGAGTCACATGTTGCATCTCTGCTGCTGCCTGCTGTTCGCTGCGGCTGTAGCGCCTGCATCCTACATACTACACATGCCATTTGGATTCTTTGAACGACCTCACTTGGGGCTCTTCTTCCACAGCCCGCTCATCCTCCTCAGCACGCCGCCGCTGTTGCGCCGGCGGATGGGAGACTCCTCGTCCACCTCGTCCGAGAACGGCGAGCTCATCAGCTTCCCACCAATGGAATTGTACTCCGGGTCCAGCGACCCCGTCCGCTCCACCGCGCTCCCGCCGTTGTTGTTGTTGTTGCCATTGTCGTCCCCAACTCCAGCGCCGCCGAGCGCGGCTGCAGCCGCCTCGGCAGCCTTGCGCCACTGGTCGGACTGCACGCGCAGCCGGCGCAGCTCGGCCTCCATCTCCGCGCCGGCGGCCTGCGCGGCGTCCAGCTGCTCCGAGGCCCGAGCGGCGCGGCGGCTGCTCTTGTCGGCCTCCTCGGTAACGAGCCCGAGCCGCATCCGGACGTCCTGCTCCGCCGCCTTGGCCAGCTCCAGCTCCGCCACCGCCGCCTCGTACTTGACGCGCAGCTCCGCCTCCGTCCTGCCGGCATCCGACTTGAGGGTCTCGTTCTCCTCCGCCATGCTCTGCAGCGCGTTCTCCTTGTCCATCAGGCTCGCCTTCAGCTCCGTGATGTCGGTGATCGACTTCATCAGCTTCGCCTCCAGCTCCAGCTCCATGCCACCGCTCGTGGCATCCGTCTTGGGAAGCTCCTGCTGTGCGTTGCCTGCATAGGCGGCCTTTGCTTCCATCAGTTCATCGTGCTTGATCTTCAGTTGGAGCTCAAGCTCAGACACTTTGCGCACGCAGTCAGCCTTCACATTCTCCAGCATTTCGTATGCTGTCTTTGTCTCGATGCACATCCGAGTTTGCTCCTCATGGTACCTTACCTCAGCAACCTCAAGCGCGGTTCGGAGCTGTTCAATCTCTTGATCAGAACTGACACAGCTACCATTGGCATCACTCGAGGTCAGCACCTTCTTCACCGCTTCAGCCTCAGGATTGCCAAAGATGACATCCATATTACCCACCTCCTGTGCCTTCTTCAGAGATTCAATAATTTCAGCCTGTGCTTTCTTCAGATCCTCCTCAAGTGACACTATGCGAGCATTGGACTCACTGAGCTCCATGTCCTTGGACTTCAAGTATTCTTGCAAACGGGCACCCTCAGCTACAAGTGAGTCGATGGTGGCCTTTGCTGTCTCCAGCTGCTGCTTGGTCTCAGCTGCCACGGCATTCGCCTCAGCTGCAGCCTTGTCACTCTCGCCTACATTGACCTTCAGGCCCTCGATGGTCGCTAAGCGGATCTCCATCTCCTGCCTCAACCCCTCAATCTCAGATTCTGCATACTCGCATTGCTTCACACGGGCTGCATCAGACTCTGCCGCGACTTCCAGCTGCTGCTTGAGCCTCTGAATCTCAGACATGGCTGAACTGAGTGCGCTGGCGTCTACCGACTGTTGCTTCTGAACAGCACCGAGCTCAGACTCCCAGGCACGGTCACGCTCCTGCGAAAGCTTGCGCAGTTCCTGGAGGCGGGTGTCCTCTGCGGCTGAGGACTCAGCAAGCTGGCGCTCCAAGTCCTCCGCCTTCGAGATTGCAGCCTGTTCCTGCTTTTTTGCTTCCTCAGCCTCCTGCTGCGCTTGGCGTCTTCGTGCCTCTGATGCGCTGAGCTGCTCCTTTGCCTTCTTTAGTTCATCCTGGAGCTGGTTGACCCTAGATTCCAATTCAGATAGCCTGCTTGGGCGCTTCTTCTGAAACAGAATGCCAAGTATGTGACCAAATAATTCAAAATGACCAGACTATATGACAGCCAGTTATGTAGTTTCTTTCTACATTGGACTAAAAAAAAACTGAACTTGAGTGGCAAGACAATGTGGTGGCTGCAAGACGATATCACTACCTCAGTAATTGGGCTTCGTGGTGACCGACGCTCCGTGACCTTGGGGCTCCTATCAGTAGGTGTCCTTGTTGGGGTAACTCCTGTAGAATCAGTTTCATTCCCTCCAGTTTTGGCCACACGAGATGACCTCGGTGTCCTTGGAGAAGTTTTCGGCAGGGCATCTGAAGATCCATTCCTGCAGAGCTCAAATTGAAGTACCTAGCATCAGGTCATGATAGAAGGAGCATCTAAAGAAATCAACAACATAAAAAGGAGGGGAATTGCTTGACAACAGACAACCAATAAAGAGAAACTGAAGCTTATTTGCAAGCATCACAGACATGTAAACAAAGCTACTACAGAGTAGTCAAGATGCACACACATTATACTAGGTAGGGCCATAGGGAGGCATCTGCATATCAAAATATTCATCATTCAAGTATATACAGTTAAATGTGGAAGTCCCTATATTTTCACTATGTCTAGTATCAAATTCCAGCAACTACTTAGAACCTTATGATTGACCTTGTCGTCTAATTTATCTTAGAATTTAGAATGTGAAAGTCTCAAACATTGACGGAGCATGAGAACTAAACCAAGGCAAGATAAACATTCAGATAAGTTATAAGCCTTTTATACACCAAAGGAGCTGTAGAATCAGGAATTAAGCAGCACTTGTACTGAAGCGTAAGCATCTCATGTTCTTAGGGACAATGCATTTTCGTGCCAATATTAATAAAGCAAGCTGCCCCAAGAACTAAGAAAAGAGGTATTTGACACTAAAAAAACATAAACCAATCTCTTTTAACATCTATAATGATAGTACTACATTTATAGATCAATCTATGTGCTTCCATGATACAGGAGCTCCCATATTTCCAGTAGCCAAAAAAACACAGGTACTTGTACAGATCACAGTTTGAGAAAAATAGTACTAATGTAGATGGATGACACTATACTCGTCTGCTTGCATTGTGTGCAAGACACCAAGAAGCAACAAATACGGTACATTCATCATATATGCAATGTACTCGTTCGTGCATTCAGCATCTGCCAGCAGCTAGCATGGTGGAGCAAGCAAAATGGTACAAATGCCAACCTTCACAAACAAATATGGACCTGACCTATAATGATAGTAGGTCGCACAAAAATTACGCAATCAAGGCTTCACCATGGTAAATAAATAGTAGTCAATACAAGATTTCAAATGGGCAATCTAATATTTCTTATTCAAAATATGGTACAGTTGCAAAATGCTGATCTGATTAACAGCAGGAAAGCAAGAGTGGACTATTTTGACCTGCCCCTAAAATAAAATGACCTGCATTGGCACCAGTGCAATAGATCCATATAATACAAGCCAGGTATTAATCCTTTGATGCTAACTGTCTACTGCGGGAGTAAACATGGCCACCTAGAAATGCACATGCATGTGCAGAACTGCAGACGTGCTTAAGAAAACACAAAAGGGAGATAAGGAAATAACCCAAGAAAGTTCCAGGGCATCTAGAGCTAACCTTGTTTTTGAAGTCTGCATGATGAGGTTCCTTACCAAATCCCCTGCGCTCACCTAACTGCAGCAACAAACAAGAAAGTACTGATAGGTGAGTAAGAAAATTCACATGTTAACTATGATCAGTACATGCTCTTACACTTCTATCTACAAACAAAAGCACATCAAGGTTGTTGTCGTACTAAACGTCTGTAAACACAAGATGTACTACATCATTAATGCATAATTCATCACAATTAACCTCAAAACTTCACTATTCGATATTAACGAAAAGGACGTGGTGGTTATCTCTGCCCCCTTCACATCAATTAAAATATGTGCCCTGTCACACCCTATAGCCTAAGGCAGAGGTAACAGTGCACCAAGTTGAACACAAGGAGCCAATCCAAGAACTTTGGTGGAAGGAATCCAGCAAAGCGCCGAAACCCACTTCCAAAACAAACCTAAAATATTATATGAACATACCAATCTGCCCTTGATTCGTCCCACCCAGCACACTGAACATAGAGGGCCAAAATCGGGATTCAGAATATATTGGCAGCCTTACATGGAGTGGCGCAATAGCATGGCACAGAGTAAAGAAAAGGGGGGCAAAAATTCAAAGGGAGCAGGCGCAGTAACTTGCACAGTAACATAGAAGGCCACTATGATAGATCCTGAACTGTTCCTGTTCTGATTTTTGTTGTTGGAATCGCATCGATGGACATGAACTAGTGCAGAAGTACAGAGATGTTCATGGTAAATGGGAGGCACCAGCAGACGCAAACAACATGACGAAGTGCAAGGTCAGGGATAGAGAGAAAAAGGGAGAGTAATAAAAGATAAAACATTTCAATAACTGACGCACTATCTGCAGTTCCAGAAACGCATTGTTTGAGGATTAAAGCATTAATATGGTACCAACAGTACTATGAAAGGCATTCATGAAGTTGTTTCAGTTGTCGAACGGAAAAATTACTACCAGCTTATTTCATCAGTTTATGGCCAAAAGAAAATGATGAAAAGACTGGTGAAGCTCAAAGGGCAACCAATTTCTGAACCTAAAGAAATCTAAAACTCACAACATGTTCAAATAAACGTACCAAGAAACAGAGTAAAGATGCAAAAGAAGAAGCCTTTCTGGGTGTTCCTCTCAGCAGAGTTGTGGAAAAGGCACCACGAACCCGAACCTCTCTCCCCCCTTCTTCCTCCTACAGTATTTTCCCTACGACACAACGCTACGCACAAATCCAGAGCAAAATGAATCCTCACTCACATCACAAATCCATTCTACAACAAACCCAGCCAAGGTCACGCATTTCTGCAACAGGAAGAAGGGATCAAAGGCACAAACGGCATTGCAAGATGCTCACCTCTATCTCCTCCAAGATTTCTTCTCCTCTCTCTATCTTCTTCTTGCGCCTCCTCCTCCCTTCTTCTCACCCCACTATCTCTCTCCTGCCGCTGCCGCTGCCGCTACTGTCCAGCGCCTTCCCCTCGGCTGTGAGGTCAGGTCTCCCAGCCCACGCTTCCCGGTTTGCTTTCACTTGCTTCAATGGGGCCGGAAGGTGGTGCGGCCGCTGCGCCTGTGCGCCTCCCTGTGCCGTTGCGCGCGTGGTGGCCTGGCTCCCCACACGAGGCCGCCGCGGGGCACGTGTCCCGGGGCAAGCGGAAACGCGCGGCAAGGGGGCCCACGTCGCAGTCACAGAGCTCGGCCCCACTGGTCAGCTTCCTTGGACCCGAGAGGGAGTCTCGAGGACCGTTGCTCTTTCAAAGAGCCTCTTTGCGTCCGTCCACCGAGTTTGTTGGTGGCTCTACTGTACTTAACGCCCCTCTGACAGGTGAGGTCACGACGATTGGTGACCCCGCATGTCAGTGTGTGACGTCCGTAGATGACAGGTGCGGAGCAGGGGCTCCCGACAAGAACTGGCGAGTCAAACGGTATCGACCCCGTACTCGTACGCATTAATCGAACAATTTAAAAAGGAATAATTTCTTGGAGAAAAATAAGCAGTAGCATGATGTGTTCTTCTTTTGGTGCTTCTTGGACTGGATTGCTTCGTAATGCACAACCGAAGCAGCCGAGTGGAGCCAAAATTTTCAGCTCAGTGCGTCACTCGTGTTTCATGATCAATTATTTTTTTTTGAGCTCTTGTCTGTTTTCAGGCTCGTTTTGCCCTCTCCCGTTGGTAAACCACTTCATTAGACCAATTATAATATGTTGATGTGTACTAGGTTTACATCAAAGACCTCTGCCCCCAGGCAAGCTTCACCACAAGATACAGTTTGTACTTACAGAAGAGGAAAGATGGTTGTAATAGTGATCACTCATGAGCATGGTTGTAAATAGCCCGTTATAATTTTTTGAGATAAATTTCGCGACGATACTACAAATATTACCGCTAATGCCGCTAACTCCGCTATAAGATTAAATAGCCCCGCTAATTCATCCGCTACCTCCGCTATAATTGAGTTATAAACTTACGGATTTATAGATTTATGATTCATTAATTATAAGTCAAGCAATGTGATGAATATATTTGTTTATAGTTCAAATTGCGTTTGCTTTCTTGATTTTGTGGACTGTTTCGCCACTTAAAAAGATGGCAAATACGTGCTAGGATGATGGTATGATTGGATAATGACATGTACTTTTAAAACACGAGCTGAAATTGATGAATTTACTATTGTTTTGGTCAAAAGTTTGTTTTTATTGTGCAAACCGTTATTGGCAATAGCCGCCGCTGTAGCTGCGCTATAGCTTCCATAGCTTTTCTAAAAGCATTCCGCTGAACTTTATAGCCCGCTATTTGCAACATTGCTCATGAGTCATGGCTCATGATACTCCACTTGTTGATTCCTTCTAGACAGTGGAAATAGTCCTGGGACTTGGGCCGGGCCAAATCCGGATGGGCTGTGGCCCGAATGTTTGGCACGGCCCGTGGCACGGCCCGATCCGATAGGATTCCGTGCCGTGCCGGCCCGGCCCAAGCTGACGGGCCGTGCCGTGCCGGGTTTTTGGCACATCGGGCCGGCACGGCACGAAGGCGGCCCGGCGGTCCGGATTTGGCCCGACAGTGTGTTCCTGTCAAGTTCTTTAGCCAACGTTATTTTTGTTATTTTGATTCGTATTTCAAAATACAAACTTGTACAGATTTTGCAAATGTGGTCCAAATTTGATGATTCTTTTTTCTATAATCTTCAAAAAATCATCTCTATCATGTGGAATCTTTATATGCAAACTTCTGTAGTTCAATTTTGTCCTGATCAATCAATACACTAATAGTCACTATTCACCATTATCTTTACTTTTTTGTTAACACCCAACCAATTTGAATTTTTAAGTAATTTTTTGTGTGAATGTACAACTTCTACATATCTACACATAGGAATTTTGTATAAATTTTTTTGTGGCACTTACACTCATGTAAGTTTGAACTGCTCCTCATTTGTCACAAACGCTCATAACTTCTATGCTGTTTAGTAAATTTTGAACACACATTCATGCAAACATTGTTGAAAAAATTCCCCGGAAATTGTAGAGGTTGGTATTGACTTGGAAGAACTCCACACCAAAATTGAGTTCAAAATTCAATATATTTTTGGAGATAAAAATTGCAAAAGCTCACTTTTCCTTTGTTTTTTTTTGTCACACTCAATGTATAATAATTTTGGAACTCAAATTTGATATACACATGTAATATATCCATCCTAAGCTATTGTAATTTTGGTGGAATTTTTAAAATTATTTTATCCATGTAACACTATAAAAAATCAATTTAAACAACAAAAATACGTCTTTTCTTCACTGAAAACGCATTCCTGAAATAGACTTCCACTGAAACCGGGCCGGGCCGTGCTTGGCACGGCCCGACGACGGCCCGCCATGCTCCGTGCCGTGCCCGGGCCGCATTTTCATCACGCCGGGCCGACCGACATGGCACGACGTGGCCCGACGGGCCGTCACGGCACGGCGCGGAACGGCACGAAGCACGACGGGCCCGTGCCGTGCCGGCCCGAGCACGGCCCGAATCCCAGCACTAAGTGGAAACTGCAAATGCGCAGATCCTGCAGCACCCACGGCTAGAAACTAATCAAAAATTGCCAGAGAAAGAGGCATGATCCGGATTATGAAACCCAAGACTAAAAAGTTCAGGAATGAAAAAAAGTTTCCGGAAGTAATCATGTTGTCTAGTTCTTTACATTTCAGTTCTGTAGAGTGTGAGCATAAAAGGGGTTCAGTGTCGATGGATTATTAAAGTCTTGTTATGAGTGGCATGTTAACCATGCAATGTTTTGAGGACATTTACAAGGTGGTCGGCTTTGTCCAATTCAGCCAACGATCGAAATGCTGCTCAATAAATTCCATTTGCCACAAAGTGCTGGTGCCTAGTCCGCGACAACTCTGAAGACCCGTGCTGCTGCTGAAACAATTGTTCCAACGGAGTGGGAGGTGGGCTAATGCTCCGCCAAAATAGCTTAAACCAAGAGGCCATATGTAGCATTTATTCGGTGCCTTGATCAACATCTTCAGATGACGAGTTACATGATCCGAAGTACCCATCAAAATGGTGTAGATGTTGGCCCGTAGCTTAACTACTGGTACTCATTTTAAGCTACGTATTCATTTGTCCATCGAAAACAAGGGGGTTTCAGTCAGACAGTAGCGTTGAAGTTCAAGATTCAAATCACTGTTTGCAGTTGACATGCAGTTGTTGATCCCTTGACACGAGGGCGTGTTAAATAAAGCTTGAACTTGCAAAAAAGACGGAAGAAAAGGAGAAGGTAGCTTGTAGAATCTCAGATGATAATCGTTTTGAAAATTCTTTTCCCGATTTCTTGTTGTATATAGAAAGCAGCATACAAACCATTTTCAGGCTAGAATAGCGACCTAACAGTGCTAGCAGGAAGAGAGCTATCACCTAGACTAATAGTCGTGCCGACTTCCTTGATTGATCGGGGTAGGTTAACCAAGTGTTTTGTTGAGAGGACTGGCATACAGGGCTCCTGAAATCATGGCTCATCAAGTGTGTTCATCAGCAGCCCTGCATCCTTAAAGAGCTCCTGAACAATTTAAACGGAATATATTTATTTTTGGAGAAAAATAAGTACTAGCATTATGTGTTCTTCTTTTGGTGGTGGTTGGACTGGAATGCATCATGGCATCGTAATGCACAACCTAAGCAGCCGAGTGGAGCCAAAAAATTCAGATCCAGTGCTTCACTCGTGTTTCATGATCAATATTTTTTGGAGATCTCGTTTGTAGCCTGTTTTCAAGCGCGGTTTTGCCCTCTCAGTCCTTTGCCCTTAGGGAACACTCATGAGTCATGAGCAAGGTTTGCACTACTGACGCAATCGAGAAAACCGACTAACGCCGAAAACCTCGGTTTGACCGATTTTCGCGGTAACCGGTCGAAATTCGACGGAAAATTCAAATTTGAAATTTCGAATTGGAAATCGACGAAACCGGTCGGTTTTGACCGGTTACCGAATTTGTGTCGGTAACCGGTCGGTTTTGTCGATTTTTTACGCAGAATTGAAAATTGACAAAAAAATGGCTTAAAATGTTGGATTTTTTTGCATGATTTGTGGTGAAATATTATAAAAATGATTAGCCACACATTGAGAACATAGAATTGATAAAAGATTGCACCAATCAATCTCATACAACATACCACAATTCACACGAAGTTCAACGTAAAATGTCCGATACATAGTTCTTGACGAAATTAAACATACAACATAGTTTTGAACATAATACACGTAGTTTTGTGCACATCAACGTACAACAATAGATACAAACATACATTCAAACATGCTACATTCATTCATATACCTAAACCATATATTCATATACCTAAATCATATATTCAAACATGCTACATTCATTCAAACATGCTACCTTCATTCATTCATATAACTAAATCAAACATGCTACATTCAAAAAACAGAAAGAAAAAAAAAAAGAGAAACCTCACCTCTGTTGCGCGCCGGCCCCTAGGAAATCGCACTGATTTCTTCGGTAACCGACGCAGATCGATCGGTAACCGGTCGATATTACCGGTTATCGGTTACTCTTTTTTTTTTAATTCCTTTTCACCCAGAATTCTTGCGGCAATTATTTGACCCTTCAAACGATTTCGTATTCGTGTTCCGTTTGCACAAATGGTCTCCAAATGGCGTCTAGTTTTTTTACATATTTTTTGTTTCAAATTTTTTCAATTTTTCAAAAAATTTCAAATTTCAAATTCGAAAATCGGTAAACCGGACTTACCGGACCGGACCGGTAAGTCCGGTTTTCGCGAAAACCGACCGGTTTCTGACGGTTTTGAAAACCTTGGTCATGAGCCATGATACTCCGCTTGTTGATTCTGTCTAGAAAAGTGGAAGCTGCAAATATGCAGTGCCTGCGGTACCCACTGCTAGAAACTGGAAAAGAAGCCCTGGTGTAAATGAACTTCCGTAGATGGCTTAGTAACATTCATTTTTAGCGTGGGAAAAACTTTTGTCCTGGATTTTTTGCTTTTTTAAACATATTATAGACGCAGACACTCATAAACAAGCACGGGTACTCTTCTTTATTAACACACGCACACAATCCCTACCTCTATGAGCATCTCCGAAAGATTTGATCGGCTGGTCTTGAGATTCACGAAGTCATCACAGGTGTCTCGCTGCCGACAGGGACGTCGCCTCCTGCTGAATGCATAAGCCGTTAAATTCTAACAAATTCGCTCTTAGGAGGAGTCGAACCCAACCTGAGATGTCATATTTGTTCTAAAAAAGGAGGGGGAGGGGGTGGGTGGGTTAAGGTGACTCGTACTTTGGTAACGTAAGTAGGTCACACAGAACAAGTGTCCAACTGATTATTCACTACTTTACCATTTTTGTTTTCTATAAATATTTGTCCTAACCGTCAGTAACTTATGACATGCTTAAAGTACTTTTGACAAAATATCAAGAGAAAATCCTTTATATGCCATTGATTAAATTTCTAATCCCAGATCTACCATTGGTAAAACATTTTTCCTTATTTTCCTTATATACTATTGATCATAAATTTTATTTCTTTCATGCCACTATTAATCATTTAATTATGGTTTAGTGAGCTGTGGTTACTGTAGCCGCTAGATTACTTTAGCAACGAATGAGTAGTTGCAACGTTTGTGTGTACGAGATTTGAATAATTTTGCAACTATTCATCTATATGCAGAATTTTGTGTGTACGGGTTCCAATAACTTCAAAATAACTGACATAAGTTTTTATGGTTGACGAATTTTTTTCATTTATAGACGCTTTACAACAATTTTTATCTATGTTAACCATAAATAAACAAATCTATATCCTTTCATTTTCATAATTTTTTTAGAACAATAAAAATCATGTAAGTTATTTTGAAGTTGTATCGTACACACAAAATGGTGAAAATTTCATCCGCTACTACAATAATTACACAACTACAGTGCGCCAACTCACGAAACCAGAATTAACCAATTGCGGATCAATGGCATATAAGGGAATAGGTTTTACCGATGGTGAATCTGAAATTGCAAGTTTAACCAATAGCATATAAGGGATTTTCTCATAATCAAAGTTGTCACGTACACAGAGTCACTACCTTCATTAATAACATGACCTCGAAATGCTTGTGATCTTCTCCAGGATAGTGCTGCTCAAATACTTGGTTTCTTTATTTCTTTACACATATTCTATTTTATTTGAGTGGTGTTATCAATATTATAGAAAAAAGCTAAATCTCATATCGGAAACATGAAGGTAGCTAAACTATGCACCCGTAAGAACGGAAGGAGAGGTGACGGGAAGGGACCATGCCCCCCCCCCCCCTCTCCCCCCTACTTAAGTTTTAACTTTCTTCATTAGTACTAGTGTTTAAAGTTAGTGAAGTTAAATTATTGCATGTCAATTTTCATTTTTTGGTTCCATATATTGCTAGAATTCATACAATTGGCAAAAAAAGATATGTTAACTCTTGTAATTAATTAAATAAATGTTTCTATCAAATTTTATGATAAATTTGCTTGGCCCCTTTAGATTTTCTGTTTTTATTTTGATGTCGTTATGACAGGTTAGCTAGTGCAAATTTGCACTAACTAGCTTGTCCTAACGAAATCAAAACGAAAACAGAGAGAGAGTACTAATCTAGTGCTAGGGACTGTTGAAAGGAACACTTGATGAGCCATGATTTCAGGAGCTTTGTCTGCCGGTCCTCGGGGAAAAAAAAACACACACACACACACACTTACTTTTAACCTAACCCGATCAATCAATCAATCGGAGCTGAGCTACTAGTATTAGTCTAGCTGATGGCTCTCTTGCAGTATACTACTTGCTGCTAGTAGTAGTATAAGATCGGTCCAATGACCAAGCTCTGCAGCAGATCCCCTAAAAAGCAAATGGCCATGGGGATCATGGCTTGAACGGCATGAGGGTGTTGCGCGGAGCTCGTTATAGTGCCGATGACATCGATTTGGATGGCTACGATGTTGATTCCGACGGCGTGGAATATTTTAAGGTCTCAAAGATTTTGATTCTGGCGTTTCCTTCTCCAATCCCAGGTTAACATGGCGAATTATCTGAAAACAAAGGCGAGGGTCTTCAGAGATCGCTCCTCGCCCAATTGTAGCAGAGTGTCGTTCTTGTTGTTTTCCCTTTCTCTTCATTGTTGTAGCATTGCTTCCCCCACGTTTTCAACAAATTTGGAAGACTTGCGTGCACTAGTCAATCGGGATGACGACGCCATTCGCTGCCCAGGGAGGATAAAAAAGAGTAAAACCGGCTTCCTACCGTTTGATGGGCGCCACGTGGAGGGAGACACGGATGGGCACACAAGCCGGGCAAAGAGAAGCCGCGCCCAAACTATGCACTTGTAAAAATAGAAGGAGGAGTGAGTGGGGGCCTCTCTTTTTATAGTAGTGCAACTCCAACAGACTTATCATCTCCCTTCGGTTCGGTTAAAATAAAAAACCATTGATCAAATCACGTTCCAACAGACTAGCCGTCTTCCTCACCTCGCCATCTCCCTCGCTACCACGAACTACCTGCTAGCCATCTTTGCCGAGGCGATCGCCTCACCATCTGCCTCCTCCCGCGCGCGTCACGCCAATTTCTTCTCCTCCGCGCACCACTTCAACGCGGTCTCGTGCCTCAGCCTGGACGCCACGGCGGGGCTGCTCTACTCGGGGTCGTGGGACAAGACGGTGAAGGTGTGGCACGTCTCCGACACGCGTTGGCGCCGGAGAGCGTGCGACCGGGCCTCGTCGTTCCCAGCGGACCGGCTGTCGACAATGCACGGCCTAGTCCTACCGCGGCGGTCAATGTCGCCCGCGTGACTAGGTCGATCGTTCGTTCGTGCACGCCGTGACGGCGACGACACTGCAGCACGTTATGTTCAGCATCGCGAGCGCCTTGCCGGGGTACACGCGGCGCCCAGCCATGAAGGGCGCGATCTACTACATATCGGCTCCCTCTCCGAGAGCCGCCTCCAGAACATCTACTTCTCCTACAGCGCGCGGCTCGCGCGGATGCATGACGGCAATGGCATGACGGTGACCACGGTCGCTCGATCGGGAGTAATTGGTTGTCAACTCCATCGCGGCGAGACCTAACCCGATCAATCAATCAAGTCGGAGTTACTAGCATTAGTCTAGTTGATGGCTCACTTGCAGTATACTTGCTGCTAGTAGTAGTGGAAGATCCATCTCCAAAAAAAAAAAAGAAGAGTAGTAGTGGAAGATCGGTCTGCCTGAAGACGTACGGATTGTATATGTTTCCGCCCGTATCGGTGAAGAGTCCGTCTCTTGCATGCCTCCGAGTCCGACACCGTATGTACCAAACCACTGCGCGTACGTCTACATAAGGATGGGTGTCGTGTCGGCAACAAGTTTCCGTAACTACTACTACCTCTCGTAAAAAATAAAGAGATCGAGACCAAGTTGACGTACGATCGACGACTACACACGCATGGCCATGGCGGAACCCGACGCCGCCCAACAAAGTAGTAGCAGTGGCGCTGCCGCCGTCGACGACACTGACGACATTGAGACGGGAAATCACAACAGCAGGTGCTGCCCGGTGTGCACGGAGCCGGCGGAGTGGGTGGCGATCGGGCCGTGCGGCCACCGCGAGGTCTGCGTGAACTGCGCCGTGCGCATGCGCTTCTTCAACAAGAACCTCCGGTGCAGCATCTGCCGAGCCTTCTGCCCCACCGTCGTCATAACAAAGGCCGTCGCCGACGAGCAGCGGGACGGCGACGACACCTTCTCCAGACCGTCGACCGCCTTCGGAGGCGCCGGACGGGTGGGCGTCTACTTCTGGTTCCACGGCGGCGCGGCGGCCTACTTCGACAACCAAGAGCAGTACGAAGCGGTGAGGAAGATGTGCTTGAGGAGCGATCCCTCCGCGGCTCGTGAGGAGGCTTGTGTAGATCCCATGTTTGTGTTTTATGTAGTTGCCATGACGCTTGTGGGCACAGCGAGCGTGACTCCGATCATTATACACCTTAAACATTGGCATCACAGGGTAGGAGTCGTGCTAGGGTGTGTCTTCTTTTGTGTGGCATTCGCATGCCTCGCTTGGAGAAAAAGGCCCCCGGAATCCTAATCAGTTTATATTCTAATTAACTAGTATGTCTGTCCACGCATTTACGCGGCTACTTCTCCAGACCGTCGACCGCCTTCGGAGGCGCCGGGCAGGTGGGCGTGTACTTCTGGTTCCACGGCGGCGCGGCGGCTTACTTCGACAACCAAGAGCAGTACGAGGCGGTGAGGCAGATGTGCTTGAGGCGCGATCCCTCCTCCTCCTCCTCCTCCTCCTCCTCCTCGGTTCGTCATCAAGAGGCGTCTTGCTGTGGAGCGGATCCTGCGTTCGTGCTTTATGTAGTAGCAATCACGTTGGTGGGCACAGCAAGCATCACTCCGATGATTATAGACCTTGAACGTTGGTATCACAGGGTGGGAGTCGTGCTAGGGTGTGTCTTCTTGTGCGTGGCAGTCGCGTGCCTCACTTGGACAAAAAGACCTCCGGAATCCTAATCAGTTTAATCATAGCCTAATTAGTTTATTTGTTGTTTCAAGCTGTAATAAATTAGGACGTGCATGCTATTGTTGACAATATTATATATTTATAGTGCCCATTGATTCTTTTCTATTGTGGTGGTTCTTTTTTTTTTCCTTTTCTTTTGAGAGGTCTCATACCAACAAGTAGGGGTGAAAAAAGCTTTGTGATGTTCACCAATTAACTAGGTCATCCTCTCATGACGCCTGTCAAATTTAATTTAATTTAAAGAACAAATAATTAATTTCACAATAATCTATAGACAAGAAATATGCATACCAAGCATCATAAGAAGCTGGTACTGAACAAGTGGTGCCTAAATTCACTAAGGGATCAATGCCGACAAGCCACCCCCTCTCTCATCATCCCAGTCGCCGCCTCCCTGCTAGCCAAAGCCGTGTTTGCCTGCAACGCAGCTTCCGACGATGCATTAGCGCCCCTACCCCCCCCCCCCCCCCCCCCCTCTTGGAGCTGGCGCAACTTCCAACCGGCACACGTGCGAGCTCCACCGGCGGTTTGGTGGCGACATAGTGGAGATCCATAAGAGTAAGGCCCTTTCGTCAGCCCTCAAACAAAATGCACCGCACTTCCTTTCTTCTATTGCCCCTGATGGTGTTTAGGGTTGTGTGGGATAAATATCATTATCACTGATTTCGATTTCATCATTTTGTCCCTAAACCTGTGTAGCTGGAGGCTTAACGGTGGATGATGCAGGAGCTCTGCCGGCGGTATGGTGGCGATCCACAAGAGCAAGGCCCTTTCGTCGGCCCTCGAACAAAATGCTCCGCACTTCCTTCCCTCTATGCCCCTGATTTGATTGTGTTTAGGGTTGTGTGGGATAAATATCGTTATCACTGATTTCGATTTCATCTTTCTGTGCCTAAATCTGTATAGCTGGAGGCTTAAATGGTGGATGATGCAGGACCTCTTAGATAACCAACCCCATTTGCTTAAAGGATTTGCTCCTTTATTTTGTAGATCTCTCGGTCACATTTTCAGAACAATAAAAATATGTTACTGGAACAATGAAATTGTACTATTTGAAAAATGAAACTGTATTGCTGGAGCAATTAGTTCTTAGGTGGGACATTTTTGTTTTTCATAAAACATTATTTTGGCATAAGTGAATGAAAAATCTGGGCGGTTGGATCAACATCCAACAACTGAAAAAAGTGACTGAGAGATTAGCAAAATCTTAGTCACTTGAGAGGGAGACACACCCTTTGCTTAATCTGTCTAAAAATCGTTAAGATTTTGCCATGTGCTAAGCTCCACCTGAATGACCTGAGCATCAATGGGTGAGTCCTCTATTTGTTTTCCTTTCACCACCAGCAGCCTTTGTTTATTATCTGGGTGAACATGTCGGGTTCAAATTTCTTTACCAACATCCATCATCTTCTTCATCACAATAGGTGTTCATGTCATTATTGTCGTACGTTTTTATTGTCAAAATGGCAACTGTTTCAAGTTTCATTATATTGCAGAACCTTGCCCAAATATTTAAAAGTGCCCGATTAATACAAACGAAGACGTGATGCACTTGTGGTTTCCTAGCATAAAAAACCTGTAACAACTTGCCTAAAAAAAACACTAAGAAAAAATGGAGCTAAATTAATCATGCTCTAGCAAAAACACAATAAAGGGCGCTCATCAAATGATGTTTTCGTAGAACTAGCTGTGATGACCGGAGGAAGGAGGTCCAGCTATTTTCAGATATATGAACAATTTTTTATCGACAGAATTTTTAATTGGCCTGCCAAGTGCCCAATCAAATGCCTTAATGTAAGGTAAATTTGTAGCCTTGAAATGTTCCAGCATTCAACATCGTATTGTTAGTGATGTGCAAATATTTCTGCAACAGTACTGTCTGTGGACTATCAATTGTACTAATTGTACTGTTGGATCAGTACTTATCTTTCAAGGATTCCAGATGAAGCATCCGAATGCACTGAAAATTATCTATAAAAAATGAAGTCAGCTAAAAGTGCTGATATTGGTTCATTACCCATGGTATTACTGCAATAGTTTCATGTTTTAGAATACTCACAAACTTTGTTAAGACAAATGCTTAGATGGGTCAAATATTACTTAAATGCAGCAAAATTTGAAGATTGCACAAACATAGCATATGTTAAGTTTTTGAATAGTTCATTTTCCTCCTGCTAGGATGCTAGCTATGGCATCTCTGTCTTTGGAATGTGCTCAGAACAATCTGCAATTTCCTAATACTCAATAGTTTGTGACGTTGTTATCCTTAACCACCGAACAGTAGGTAATAGATCTAGCATGGTTCTCGGTTGAGTGTTTTCTTAACATGTCTGTTGCAACATTGTCAGCTTTGCTCCTCTAATTTGTATCATATACAGTGAAACAATAATATGATATTGCAGGTATGATACACAAGGCATGCCTGCATATGAATATCTGACTTTTTCCAAAGTCTGATATGGTAATGTAAAAAAAATGCAAAATAGTGTCCATGAGTGCAAGCCTTCACATGTATCTCCAGATTATGTCATAAAAATGTCTGTTTCCCATTGAAATTGTATCATGCATTGATTTTCAGTACTTGCTACTGCTTATTTTTGCTAACCTGTTATGCTAATTTGCTATCTCATGTAGAAATAATGGACTCACTTGTAAATAGTCACTGATTTTGGCATGGTAGTGATTGCTCTGATTTCTATCCAACTATAACCCTACCTCTATCGTGATTGATTGATTGCCATATGCATGAACGCCTCATTTCATTCACTTAATTAGGCCAATATTCACATATTAGTTTTCAGTTTATTTAATCACGTGTTGAGTGGTTGCATGAACACATGTCATTATACAATATGAGTAGTTTATCATATATATTAGAGCTTGATATTTTTTTATCACAATTATCGGCTTCCAACCGTTATCGACATATTTTCGTTCCGATAGTTTCACTTTCGATATCTGACATTTTCAGTATCGTTTCCATTTCCGAGGTTATCTGTTTAGATTTCCCTTTCGACTAAATAATATGGTTAGGAAATGATAATAGTATTTTTCGATCGTTTCCGACCGTTTTCATCCCTATGCATCACATTTTTCCACTTTGACTTGTCAACAAGGCATCAATGCAGTATCCAAATACGTGGTTTATCTTCATTCCTCGCACGGAGCAGCTCAAGTGACCTAATAAATCCATTGAGGTGTTGCTTACTTTCAAGTGGCATAATATCCCAGAACAACAATAATTGTATTCAACATGCTACTTTTGCATTTGCAGAACAACAATATTCCTTTTATTCAGCACGTCTCAAGTTCAGTTTCGGTTGATACAAAGCTGGGTCGTACATGTTTGCAGGCATGCCAATTTGTTCAGGACTGAAGGCTTGAAAAACGCAGCGCAAACCATGACGATCATAAATTACTCCACACTCGTTGAAAAGATGTTATTCTGAGACAATAGACAACACACATACAGATACAAGTTGGTTGGACACCTCCAAATGTTGTTGCTTGCCATGACTAGCCATTAAGGAGGCGTTTGGTTCACGGCTTTGTAACGTATTCCGAATACGGCGGTAACCGATTACGATAAATCTTGTTTGTTTTAGCCTCGACTGTAATCGGGTCCGCCGTAATCCGATACCGTGCTTCACAAACTCGATTCCCCTCTCGCATGGGCGTAATGGGATACTGAAAGTGCATCTAGGCCTCCCTTGTGGGTTTTGATGATTAATGACAAAAGATTAAAGGACTAATGTTTTTGCAAAAGTATATGGACAGGAAATTTGTGAAGAAGAAGTACTCTTGTAAGATAGTTTAACCCCTCAAAATGAAAGGAAAGAAAAGAAGCAAGATTAGTACTTCGCTAGGCTCAAGTGTGCTTGTTTAATATCTCTAAATTGAGTCTAGGTATGCCGAACTATCAAGAGGGGTGGAATGATTTTTACATGCAATGTTTCTAGTGCTCAAGTACCTACAACCTAGCTACAAACCAAAATCTAGAGGAGTGAACCACAAAAATTCAGTTCAAAACCAAAAAGAACCAAGTTTCACGGAAGTTCCGACAACTGTCGGAACATCCGACACTGAGTGAATTTTTTGAGTCCAGATAGTTTCTGGCGGAAGTTCCGACACCTAACGGAACTTCCGCCACTGAGCGATCAAAATCTCCAGATAGTTTCTGGCGGAAGTTCCGACACCTGACGGAACTTCCGCCACTATGTGACCAAATCTCCAGAGAGTTTGTGGCGGAAGTTCCGACAACTGTCGGATGTTCCGCCACTTCACTGACAAGTCATCCAACGGCTCCTTTTGGATCCCCTACTATATATACCCCCCTCCATTCCGTGAGAGATGATGTTGGTGCCATTCAAACACACACACACATCCTCTAGCATCAAAGCTCTCCCTCTCCAAATCCCATTGAGATTCAAGTCCAAGAGAGAGTGAGAAACATCAATTCAAGCTAGTGAGCATCATCCCCAACCTTGAGCACATTGAAACATTGCTTAGCATCTCCAACACTTTTTACTCTTGGGGAGTCATCCCCTAGATCGGCTAGGCGTCGCCCTAGAGCTTCCAAGTTTGTGGAAAGTTGTGGGAAGTTTTGTGAAGGTTGGATTCACCTCCGAAAGGAAACGAATCAAAGGAAGAAGAAATCCAAGTTTGACCTTCGTGGTTGCTTGGTGAGGATTAGGGTTGAAAGAGACCCGGCTCTTTGTGAGCTCCTCAACGGAGACGTAGGAACCTCATTCGTGAGGGGTCCGAACTTCGGTGAACAAATTCTTGTGTCTTGTGTTCTTACTTGTTCTTGCTTGTTCTTAGTTGTTCATACTTGTCTTTTATACAAAACTTGCTAGATCTACTTGTTGCATCAGTTGTAGCTTAAACCCTTTGGTGATCTACTTCCTTACTATATTGTTCAGCTATCCTTTGGTTTGGAATCATTAGATCTATCCCTAAGTTTGTCGTTTAATTCGATTTAAACCTCCCTGTATCGGAAGTTCCGCCAGTGACGGAAGTTCCGACAAGTTTTAATTTCCGCTGCTAAGTACCTTTCAGGGAAAATCAATCAAGTTGCCTATTCACCCCCCCCCCCTCTAGTCAACTTTCAATTGGTATCAGAGCGAGGTACTCCATTTTAAGCTTAACCGCTTGGAGGAAAGATGGAGGCAACTCTTGGTGATCCCACGAGTTTGAGGAAGAAGAAGGACAAGTCCGTGAAGAAGTCAAAGGAACCCCGGTTGATCGACTACCAAGATGAAGATGAAGATGTGATGGTGGAGGATGCGTACACAAGCGTGTCCGAAGAAGAAAAAGAAGAAAACGTTGTTGCACACTCCGAAGGTGGAAGGTCACATGCTTCTTGAAGAAGCAAGAGAAGTGAAAACTTACATGCTATGCCGTTTAGTTATGAAAGATTGAGTTCTCACACTAACTTTACAGCTGTGCAAATGGGTAGGGCGCCTCATTTCGATGGGACGCACTATACCAAGTGGAGGCACAATATGATGTTGCATCTAATCTCTCTTCATCCAAGTATTTGGAAAGTTGTGTGTGTAGGTTTGAAAGACTATGATGAACTCACACAAGAGGAAGAATAAGATTGGCATCGAAATGCACAAGCGGCAGCCGTGATCCTCACCTCATTGAGCAATGAAGAGTATGAAAGAGTTGGTGGTATGACAAGTGCAAAGGAGATTTGGGACACTCTTCGTATAGCTCATGAAGGAGTAGACTCCGTGAAGCAAGCCAAGATTGAAATCTTGGAAGGAGAGCTTGGTAGGTTTGTGATGGAGGATGATGAGACACCTCAACAAATGTACAATCGTCTCAAGGTCAAGATCAACAAGCTTAAGGCACTTGGATGCACCAAGTATGGGAATCATGAGGTGGTGAAGTTGTTAACTAGAGCATTCTCACCAAGGAATATCACTCTTATGACCATGATCCGGCAAATGAGAAACTACAAGAGGATGTCTCCGGATGAAGTACTTGGGATGATCATAAATCATGAGATCATGGAGGAGGAAGCCAAATATGTCAAGCAAATAGCAACGGCCGTTTCCAACTCCAAGAACAAAGAAGTTGCATTCAAGGCAAGCAAGAAGAAAAGCAAGGAACCGGTCCAAGAAAGCTCAAGTGAAGATGAAGAAGAAGAGAGCTCCGATGATGAAGAGCTAGCTCTCTTTGTGAAGAGGTTCAAGAAGTTCATGAAGAAAGAACGTGGCTCAAAGGGCAAGAGATCAAGCTCAAAGCAAATTTGCTACTATTGCAAGAAGGCGGGACATTTCATTGCGAATTGTCCCGTCAAGGAAGAAGATGAAAGAAAAGAGAAAGGTCATCAAGCGGACAAGAAGCAATACAAGAAGAAGTACACCGGTTATGCTCATGTAGCGGAGGAAGCCTCACATGAAGAAGCCTCCGGCAAGGGAGGCATTGCCACCATTGCTATCAATAAGACAACATCATCAAGCAAGAAGCTATTTCCCACCTACAATGATGAACCTACCCTCACCAATGATGAAGTTGACAACAAACCACGTGGTGTTTGCCTCATGGCCATGGGACGAAAGGCATACTCCTCCGGTGGAACAAGTTGGGTGCTTCATAGTGGATGCACAAGTCATATGACCGGAGAGAAGAAGATGTTTACATCACTTGAAAAGAACACAACCAATATGGGTGAAATTACATTTGGTGATGATGGTAAAGGAGGAGTACTTGGAATGGGTAACATTGCTCTCACTCCCGAGTATTCCGTTTCAAAAGTTCTCTTGGTAGATTCTTTGGAGTTTAATTTGATGTCGGTCTCACAACTTTGTGAGAAAGGCTTTAATTGTTATTTCACTAACGAAGGTGTGACCGTTTTCAAGAGGAGCGATAACTCAATTGCCTTTAATGGTGTGTTGCAAGGAGGGCTTTATCTTGTGGATTTTTCCTTGGATAAAACCCAACTTAATACATGCTTGTTGGCAAAGTCTAGCTTGGGTTGGCTATGGCATCGCCGGCTAGCCCATGTTGGTATGAGAAATCTTAATGATCTCCAAAAGGGCGATCACATCCATGGACTAATCGATGTCTGTTTTGAGAAAGATAGAATTTGTAATGCTTGTCAAGCCGGAAAGCAACATGGAGCACCTCACCCCACCAAGAATGTGATGACTACCACAAGAGCATTGGAAATGCTACACATGGATCTTTTTGGTCCAATAGCCTACTTGAGTATTGGCGGTAACAAATATGGTTTAGTAATTGTTGATGATTATTCTCGTTTCACTTGGGTATACTTTTTGCATGATAAAAGTGAAGTGCAAGGAATAATCAAGAAGTTTGTGAGAAGAGCTCAAAATGAACATGAAGTCAAGATCAAGAAGATAAGGAGTGACAATGGAAGTGAATTCAAGAACACTCAAGTTGAAGAATTCCTTGATGAAGAAGGCATCAAGCATGAGTTCTCGGCACCCTACACTCCACAACAAAATGGGGTAGCCGAGAGGAAGAACCGCACACTCATTGAGATGGCAAGAACAATGCTTGATGAGTACAAGACTTCGGATCGTTTTTGGGCCGAAGCCGTGAACACCGCATGCCATGCATCAAACCGGTTATTTCTCCACCGAATCTTGCAAAAGACACCCTATGAGCTACTCACCGATAACGTTCCTAATGTCTCATACTTTCGTGTATTTGGGAGCAAATGTTTTATACTTAACAAGAAACCCAAGTCCTCAAAGTTTGCTCCTAAGGTCGATGAAGGGTTCTTGCTTGGATATGGATCAAATGTCTTGGCATACCGTGTCTTCAACAAAACTAATGGTTGTGTTGAGGTCACGCGTGATGTGACATTTGATGAATCTAATGGCTCTCAAGTAGAGCAAGTTGATCCAAGTGTGATAGGTAATGAAGAACCACCACATGAGGCAATTGGAAGGATGGCCATAGGTAATATTCGACCACAAGAGCCTCAAGTTGATCAAGCTCCACCTTCATCCTCACGCCAAGGAACTCCACCGCCCACACAAGAGCAAGATCAAGGAAGTGCTCAAGATCAAGGTGACGACCAAGATCAAGATCACAACCAAGATCGAGCTTCAAGTGGTGGTGGAGATGTACAAGATGAGGAAGAGGAAGAAGGAGTAGAGAATGAAGAAAGAGTGCCACATCCAAGAGTTCGTCAAAGTGTACAAAGAGACCACCCCGTCGAGAACATTATCGGTGACATTGAAAAAGGGGTAACTACTAGAACTCGAGTTGCAAATTTTTGTGAACATTACTCTTTTGTGTCTTCTATGGAGCCACTTAGAGTAGAAGATGCACTCGAGGATCCGGCTTGGGTGATGGCCATGCAAGAGGAGTTGAACCAATTTGAGAGAAACAAAGTGTGGAAGTTGGTGAAGAGACCAAAGCAAAATGTTGTGGGCACCAAATGGGTGTTTCGCAATAAACAAGATGAGCATGGTGTTGTGACAAGAAACAAAGCAAGACTTGTTGCACAAGGGTTTTCACAAGTGCAAGGTTTGGATTTTGGTGAAACTTTTGCTCCCGTAGCTAGGCTTGAGTCAATTCGTATATTACTTGCCTTTGCTACTCACCATGGTTTTAAGCTACAACAAATGGACGTGAAAAGTGCATTCCTCAATGGGCCAATTAGTGAGGAAGTGTATGTGGAGCAACCACCGGGGTTTGAAGACCCAAAGTATCCTAACCATGTTTACAAACTCCATAAGGCGCTCTATGGGCTAAAACAAGCACCTAGAGCATGGTATGAATGCCTTAAGGGATATCTTGTTGAAAATCAATTTGTTATTGGCAAAGTTGATCCTACGCTCTTTACAAAGCAAATTGATAATGATATCTTTGTGTGCCAAGTATATGTCGATGACATTATATTTGGCTCTACTAACCAAGAATTTTGTGAAGTTTTTAGTAAGATCATGATCAAGAAGTTTGAGATGTCCATGATGGGGGAGTTGAAGTTCTTTCTAGGTTTTCAAGTCAAGCAACTCCAAGAAGGCACGGTCATATGTCAAGCCAAGTACACTCAAGATATGCTCAAGAAGTTTGACATGGACAAAGCCAAACCCATCAAGACCCCAATGCAAACTAGTGGACATCTTGATCTTGATCCAAAAGGCGTGCCCGTGGATCAAAAGGTATATCGTTCTATGATTGGTTCATTACTTTATCTTTGTGCATCTAGGCCCGATATTATGCTTAGTGTGTGCTTGTGTGCAAGATTTCAATCCGCTCCTAAGGAGAGCCACATGGTGGCCGTTAAAAGAATCTTGCGATATTTGGTTCACACACCTAACCTAGGGCTTTGGTATCCAAAGGGCTCCAAGTTCAAGTTAGTTGGCTATTCCGATGCCGACTACGCCGGATGTAAGGTGGATAGGAAGAGTACATCCGGGACTTGCCAATTCTTAGGTAGGTCCCTAGTGTCATGGTCATCCAAGAAACAAAATTCCGTTGCCCTTTCCACCGCCGAAGCGGAGTATGTTGCAGCCGGTAGTTGTTGTGCACAATTACTTTGGATGCGACAAACTCTTAAGGACTTTGGATACATTATGAGCAAAGTTCCTCTCCTATGTGACAATAAGAGTGCCATAGCCATAGCAAATAATCCCGTTGATCACAATAGAACTAAGCACATAGATATCTGGTACCACTTCTTGAGAGATCATACTATCAAAGGAGATATCGAGATTGGGTATGTGAGAACCGACAAACAGCTGGCCGATATTTTTACCAAGCCACTAGATGAGAAACGCTTTTGTGAACTTAGGAGTGAGCTGAATATCATAGATTCTAGTAATGTGGATTGACTTGTTGGACATCTTTGTGGTATAGGATAGTTGCTTTAAAGCTAAATTTCTTCAAAACTTGTGTGTGTTTTTGTTTTTAAAGGGATTTGCTTCTTGATCTTTTGATCATATTGTGACACAAGTGGATATAGTTCACCTTGATTGTTTGATGGCTATCCACAAGTGAAAACAATCCTCTAAGTTCAACATCTATTCTTCTCTCTGGCGGAACATCCGACATCCGTCGGAACATCCGTCGCTGTTTCGTTTCCTCTCTTTAGAAGGTCCAGAAACTTTCTAGCGGAACTTCCGCCAGACGTCGGAACATCCGTCAGTTGACGGAACATCCGACGCCTGTCGGAACTTCCGCCAGCCTGCGGGTTTTAACCCCGGGTGAAGAGAAGTTACCCCTTCATTCTTATCTTTTCATCCTCTCTCATCTCCTCTCCAAACCCTAGCGCTCCCAAGGCGATTTTGGGTTTTCACCGTGGATTTTCGCGGAGGATCAGTGCAAGGGCTTCACCAAGCGTCGGAACTTCCGTGGGAATCGTTGGATTCAACTTCGTGTTCTTCAATCCCTTGAAAAAGGTATTTTTGAGCAATTTGCCCGATCTCCTTAGACAAGAGGTTTCCGTTGAATCTTTTTGGATAGATTAGTTCTCTAGTAACTAGTCTTTGATATCCTAGAAGATCTCTTGTTTCCCGTGGTGGATGTATGCACATTGAGCAATTTTGCTCCGAACTGCAAGGTGTCGGATGTTCCGCCAGGTCTCGGAAGTTCCGTCAGACGTCGGAACTTCCGACAGTTGTCGGAACATCCGCTGTTGTGCAGTGCTGAGCAATCTTTTTCAATTGGCATTCACTCTACACATTGATCTTGTTGCTTATCTTGTTCAATGTCTGTTGTTGAAAGGGTAAAAGATGTGAGAGAGGCAGAGGCAGAAGAGAGCAGCCAATCGCAAAGGCCAAAGCTATGTTGAAGCTTCAGATTCTAGGAGTGGTAGTGATGGTGAGAACATTCCAAGGAAGCGTCCTGCGGTGCGCAAGCAGACTGCAGGTCGCTCAGGCATCCACATTGGAGACTCAGCTAGAACAATGAATGTACCACGTGGAACCACCATGCCCACATCAAGAGCACCTCGTGTCTACAAGAACAAAAATGTGGGCACTTCTCAAGATGCTGAAATGGACCAAGAAGCAGGCAATGAGCAGGGAGAACTCATCAGGGTCAGGATTCATACTCCTGAAGATGATCCATATCATCATGGGGCAGATTACAAGAAGTATCCTCAGAATCTCAGAGAAGGCAGACTTCGTGATCCAAGAGAAGTGGGTGAAAGGTCAACAACTGATGAACGCTTTCATACTTGGTTTCAGCAGGACTACTATGTGTCTTTTGTGATCAGGCACCCCAACAAGAACATTGTCTCCGAGATGCAATATATTGATTGGAAGTACATGGAGGAGAAGAACAATTCAGTGTTCAATGAGATTATTGCAGCATGTAAGGCAAAGCATGTGTATGACTTGATGAGGTTCACCTATGATTGGAATGAAGAAGTGATTTGTCAGTTTTACTCTACTCTTTGGATCTCACCTGAGAAGAATGGATGTATTCATTGGATGACTCAAGGGCAGCACTTCTCTATCACCCCTAAGGACTTTGCCGCTCTCTTCAAGTTTGGAAGAGAGGATGCTAAAAGGACTGATATCACCAATGAGCTTTCCATAGAAGGTGATGACCTAAAATCTATGTACTATGGAAGAAATGCAAATCCAGGAACCACCTTTGGTCTCAAACCTTTCTTCTTTGTTCTTAACCGGATGATGAGAAAAACTCTTGTGCCTAAAGAAGGTGATCACACTTCACTCTTTGGACTGTCAAGAACCATTCTCTACTATATGACTGCAGATGCCGATGACTTTTGTGTGATGGGCATGATACTTGATGAGATTTGGAAGGCATCCATGGATGTGAGGAGGAGTTTTCCCTATGCTCCATATATTATGTACATGATTGAGAAAGTGACTGGCATGGTATTTGAGAAAGAATGCAAGCATAGGCCACTTCAAGTCAAGCCCTACAAGAAACCAAAGGAACTTACACTTGATCAATCATCATCTGCAGCAGCTGGTCCCTCTTATTCAGCACAGCCCAACCGTCCACCCAAGCCAGAAACTGTATCCGACACCATTCTTTCTTTCTTCAAGGGGATATTTAATGTGTCGTGCAAATGCAGGTTGAGATCCATGACAATAAGAAAAGGATTCAGAAGAACACTCGTCACACTAAGGCTCTCTGCCGTGCTCAGGGTGTAGCTTGCTCCTCTGACAGTTCTGATGTTGATGATGCACCGCCCGTGTATGTCAATCCTATGGCAGAATATGAAGAAGCTCACAGGGCATACTATGCTGCAGCTGAGGCTAGTTCTTCACATGCTTATGCTCCACATGAGGGTGAAATACATGAAGATGAGCCTGAAGGTGAAGACTCCGAAGCTACTCCGAATGAAGACTCCGAGTGATTCACACTCTTTCTATTTTCTCCTTCTTTCCGTTCCTTTTTGGTGCCTTGATGCCAAAGGGGGAGAGAATTTAGGGGAGTGTGATTGAAGACTTTCTTTTTTATCTTAGTTGTTGAACTTGTGGAAACTTTGTGTTATGTGTGAACTTCTTTTGCAAAACCTTTATTGTAATAAGACTATGTTTTATGTCGTGTGGTGCTTGTTTAAGACTAAGTGATATTTGTTCTCGATGCTCTCGTGTTGGTGTGATTTATCTATGATGTCGCTTTTATGCTCACTTATTGATCACACTCATTTTTTGTTATGTTACTCATTGTTTCACTTGTTTAGGCACCCCACATTGCTAAAGATATAGGAGGAGCTCTTCCAAGTTTTTTGTTCTTTCTTGAAAATGTATGCATATCTTTAGGGGGAGCTCAATCTATATCTTGTTGCATTTATTTACACATTTGTAAGCTTTAATCATGTTGTCATCAATCACCAAAAAGGGGGAGATTGAAAGTGCATCTAGGCCTCCCTTGTGGG
Source organism: Eragrostis curvula (assembly GCA_007726485.1). Classification (NCBI taxonomy): domain Eukaryota; kingdom Viridiplantae; phylum Streptophyta; class Magnoliopsida; order Poales; family Poaceae; genus Eragrostis; species Eragrostis curvula. The sequence goes on along the minus strand of RWGY01000899.1, from coordinate 9,520 downwards.
TTTTGATGATTAATGACAAAAGATTAAAGGACTAATGTTTTTGCAAAAGTATATGGACAGGAAATTTGTGAAGAAGAAGTACTCTTGTAAGATAGTTTAACCCCTCAAAATGAAAGGAAAGAAAAGAAGCAAGATTAGTACTTCGCTAGGCTCAAGTGTGCTTGTTTAATATCTCTAAATTGAGTCTAGGTATGCCGAACTATCAAGAGGGGTGGAATGATTTTTACATGCAATGTTTCTAGTGCTCAAGTACCTACAACCTAGCTACAAACCAAAATCTAGAGGAGTGAACCACAAAAATTCAGTTCAAAACCAAAAAGAACCAAGTTTCACGGAAGTTCCGACAACTGTCGGAACATCCGACACTGAGTGAATTTTTGAGTCCAGATAGTTTCTGGCGGAAGTTCCGACACCTAACGGAACTTCCGCCACTGAGCGATCAAAATCTCCAGATAGTTTCTGGCGGAAGTTCCGACACCTGACGGAACTTCCGCCACTATGTGACCAAATCTCCAGAGAGTTTGTGGCGGAAGTTCCGACAACTGTCGGATGTTCCGCCACTTCACTGACAAGTCATCCAACGGCTCCTTTTGGATCCCCTACTATATATACCCCCTCCATTCCGTGAGAGATGATGTTGGTGCCATTCAAACACACACACACATCCTCTAGCATCAAAGCTCTCCCTCTCCAAATCCCATTGAGATTCAAGTCCAAGAGAGAGTGAGAAACATCAATTCAAGCTAGTGAGCATCATCCCCAACCTTGAGCACATTGAAACATTGCTTAGCATCTCCAACACTTTTTACTCTTGGGGAGTCATCCCCTAGATCGGCTAGGCGTCGCCCTAGAGCTTCCAAGTTTGTGGAAAGCTGTGGGAAGTTTGTGAAGGTTGGATTCACCTCCGAAAGGAAACGAATCAAAGGAAGAAGAAATCCAAGTTTGACCTTCGTGGTTGCTTGGTGAGGATTAGGGTTGAAAGAGACCCGGCTCTTTGTGAGCTCCTCAACGGAGACGTAGGAACCTCATTCGTGAGGGGTCCGAACTTCGGTGAACAAATTCTTGTGTCTTGTGTTCTTACTTGTTCTTGCTTGTTCTTAGTTGTTCATACTTGTCTTTTATACAAAACTTGCTAGATCTACTTGTTGCATCAGTTGTAGCTTAAACCCTTTGGTGATCTACTTCCTTACTATATTTTTCAGCTATCCTTTGGTTTGGAATCATTAGATCTATCCCTAAGTTTGTCGTTTAATTCGATTTAAACCTCCCTGTATCGGAAGTTCCGCCATGTGTCGGAAGTTCCGCCAGTGACGGAAGTTCCGACAAGTGACGGAAGTTCCGTACAAGTTTTAATTTTCGCTGCTAAGTACCTTTCAGGGAAAATCAATCAAGTTGCCTATTCACCCCCCCTCTAGTCAACTTTCAGATACCGATTCGTCGCTACCTGTCCTCGCTCCGTCCGCAGGCACCGCTCTCGCATTCGTCTCCGCGGCGCAGATTGCGAAGATCAAACAACTTCATCCTTTACCTAATCCAGCTCCGACCGACCACCGCCATTGATGCCGCTTCTGCTCCAGACCTTCCCAGTGGCGTAGCTAGAATGGAGAATCTGGGTAGGCACAACACCTAATTAGCAGTAAAAAAATGTTAAACAGTGAGTGAACAGTGCTTCAGTCCAACTGAATTTGCCGATCGCCGGGTAGTCTTGGGACTACCAGGATACCCTCTGGCTCCGCTACTGGACCTTCCTCTTCCTCCCTCCCGCGACCACGAGTACTTGCGGCGAAGGGCGATTCGATCGGCGCAGATTACGCGCCTCCCGCCGCCACTTCGTTCTGCCTCGATGTGCCGCCATAAGATGGAGCACACACGGATTCCGGCAGTGAATCAGGGAGCAACGACAGGCTCGTGACGCGCTGTCAGCCTTCCGGCCATCTCCTCACACCATGCTTCCGCTTTGCGCGTGTTTTTTCTTCTTCTGATTCCATTACTGGTGACAACCAACAACAGACCATTCCTCGGAGAAAACATGACGAGGGGTGGCCGGCCGAGCCAAACCAAGGCGAGGCACCGCCGCCAGATCCGTGTGCAGGGGCGCCGCCTTCCCCGTGATGTGGAGCTGAGCCGTCTCGCCGCCGCCACCTGCTCCGCGAACTCGCCTCCGCTCCCCCCCCCCCCCCCCCCGACGCCCGTCCCAGCCGGATCCTCTGCCCGCCCCTCGGTCCACCGCTGCTGCCGCTCTCACCGCGGTGGAGCGGAGATCCACCTGGAGGCGGACTGGTGTTGTTTCCTCGTTGGTCACTCCGGGAACGGGTGCTGCATCGCCTTCCTCAACCAGCCGAGCTTGCACGACCCTCCCCTTCTCCCTCCTCGGCGCCGGGGACGGGCAGATCTGGCCGGGGCGGCGCGCAGAGGTGGGCCGGCGCGACGGGACGACCTCCCTCCCCTTCCCCCTCCTCGGCGGCGCGGGGGCGAGTGGATCCGGTCGGGGCGTCGGTGTCGAGGCACGCCAGCGCGGCAAGGCGGCCTCCCTCTCCTTCCTGCTCCTTGGCGGCGCGGGGAAGAGCGGATCTGGGGCATCGGCGTCAAGGCGCATCAGCACGGCGGCGCGGCCTCCCTCCCCTTCACCACCGCTGCCGGAGCGGACCCCCAGGCGCCCGGATTCAAAGATGGTAGCGGGGCTTCCACATCCGGGCCTCCTTCCCTTCCCCCTGCTCTTGGTCGCGTGGTCGGGTGTTCTTCACAGTCGCCGGAATCCGGGCGACGGGTGCCGCTTGCCGGCCAGATCCGCATGGGGGCGGATGGATCTGGTTTTGGTCGTGGTCCCGGGCCTATTGCGCGACGCGCCGGGCCGGCTCTCTTCACGGCTTTCTTCACCATGGCGTGGTTGCTGGGGCGCGGATCCGGCCGCCAGCATGTCGCTCCGACTGCCCCGCCCGCGGCGGTCGTCCTCCCGCGTCGCTCCGACTGCCCGCCCGCGCCGGTTGTCTCCAGGCAGAAGTTCTTCGCCCGTTTTGGCTGCTCCCCGGTCGTCCTGCGCCACTACATCGAGGCGGCAAGGTCGGGCAAGGATCTCCTCTCCGTGGTCGCAACCCTGTTGCAAGGTCGTCATGCTGCAAATGGCAGCTGGTCGCTTTCTCACTGTACGCTGCACCGGAGGCTGGAGCTGGTCGCCGGCGGCGGCGGCTCAGACGGCACGATGACGTGCTCTATGGTCGCGTTGTACACATGCTCAACCCCCTTATGCTGCTTGTTGCAGCTTCCCCTCCCCTCACCTCACTTTGCATTTTTGGTCGCATTGTGCTCTTTGGTTTCATTGTGGATGTAAGGTGTGTTGATCCGCCTATTGCTCCTGGTCGTTTGTTGAGCATATTCAATAACTGGTTGTGCATCTTCAGAAGGTCGTTCTTCCAGGTCATGTTCAAGTGGTGCTTCGGGTCGTGTTCGCAAATTTTGTAAGCCTTGCAGGGAGCGCAAGTTACAAGGTCGTCGGTCATGTCCCTTGCCACGGGCGGCCGAGACCTTTGCATGATCGTTGGTCGTTAAGGTCGCTTTGGTCGTGCTTTCTTGGTGATGCTCTTGGTCGTAGGTCGCTTTGGTCGTGCTTTCTTGGTGTTGCATTCGTTTGTCTTCGCTTGACACCTTTGTCGCGTGATTGAGCACATCGTAGCCCTTGGTCTTTGTTAGGTGTGTCCTTGCGATCGCAGTCTACTCTGCTTTATCGAAGATGGGTTATCAATGGTGGTTGTTCATGCTATCAAAGATGGGTTCTCCATGTTCGCTGTTTGCTTCGTCTTCTCTGGTCGCTTTAAAGCTTAGGAAGGATCGAATGAGGTTTCAAATCGGTCGCACTCTCTCAGGATTTGGCGAAGGTCATATCTGGTCATCTTCGTGGTTGAAAATTATGGACGGAGGATTATTTTGTCGATCTTCGTGGTCGCACAACTATGGACGGAGGATTATTTTTTTTTCGAGACACGCCAACAGTTAAGTCCAGGTGTGCTGTCGGTGGTTGGCTAGCACCTTGGTCGCATGGTCACTTGTCAGTCTGTGGCTGCCTGCGGCTTCGACGAACGAGCCGCGCCCCAGGACGAAGGGTCCTCTGCCCCGAAGCGCCAAGGGTTGCCGCCGTTGCAGACAACCCTCCCTCTTGGTGGCCTTGTCGCCGGCGCAGACTCCCTCGCCTACCTCCAAGTTCTCACTCCGCCCCCACCCCAGTTCTCGTACTTGCAGGGGCTCGGGCTCGAGGTTTATAAATATTCGGATCCAGGCTCAATGGCTACCCTCCCTCCAGATCCGAGTGCAACATTGGATGAGCTCAAGGCGGTGGCGGTCGGGTCGCATGACGAACCCTTCTTTCATATTTGGTCAGGGGCGAGGGATGCATGATCGTGGTCGCTCGGTCCTGGTCGCTTGATCGTGGTCAAGGCCGCTTGGTCGTTTGGTCGTAGATGTTTGGTCGTGGTCGATGTCACTCGGTCGTGGTCGCCGTCGTCGGAATTGCCTTGACCTTTCTCCATGTGCTCTCCCTCCTCTCCCCTCTTGGTCGTGATGCTCCGAGCACCTCTGACGTTCAAACCAGCGTGTTTGGCTTGATCGCTTGGTCGTGATAGCTTCGTGGTCGCTTGGTCGTTTGGTTGTGGTCGCTTGGTCGTGATGCTCCGAGCACCTCTGTCGTTCAAACCAGCGTGTTTGGCTTCATCGCTTGGTCGCTCAAACCAGAATGTTATTAATAGGCTTTTTCGTTGGTCGTGTAGATGTGATGGAATTTCTTGTGATGCAGATGGTGGACTCCTCTATTCTGTTCTGGGTAACGAGCGGTGGGGGTGATCAAGGGGTCTCTGTTGAGGATTCTTCCCACCCGAAGCCGTGACTTACAAAGAACATGGTTCGGGTCTTAACCTGTTGAATATCCTTTTGGAGGCAATGAATGTTTGAGCATGAGGCTCTGGTCGCGTAGATGCTGCCCAAGGTTTTTCAACTTGGTTCCCACTCTTTTGTCAGCTTTGGTCGCGTGGGGGCTTTAGAAGGATTGCAACAAGAAGATCTTTGATTTTTATGTCCTTCAACCGATCGCTCTTGCTCAGAAAACCATCGATGACCCCTCCTATCATATCTGGTTGGGGGCGAGGAACATATGTCGTGGTCGCTTGGTCGTTTATGCTTGGTCGCTTGGTCTTGGGGATTGGTCGTATGGTCGTCGTCGTTTGGTCGCTGTCGTCTGAATAGTGATGGCTTTCTTGCCTTCGCTCTCTCTTCTCTCTCCTCTTGGTTGTCATGCTCCAAACACCCTTGCCGATCAAATCGGTGTGTTTGGCTTGATCGCCTGGTCACGGTCGCGTGATCGTGGTCGCTTGGACGTAAGGTCGTGGATGCTTGATTGTGGTCGCTTGGTCGTTTTGGTCATGGTCGCTTTGTCGTTTGGTCGTGGTTGTTGTCGCTTGGCCCCTTGGTCGTGGTCGCTGTAACTTGGTCGTGGTCGCCCCGTCACAATCGCCCTGCCTTTCCTCGCTTCCGCTCTCCCTTCTCGGTCGTGATGCCTCGAGCACCTCTATGCCGATCAAATCGGCGTGTTTGGTATGATGGTCAGCCGGATCCGCGCGATGGCCAATTGATCCAAGCGAGGGAGGCTTTCACTCATTTCTTTGGTCGTGATCGCAACGCTCCAGTCACAGGCACCTCTGTCGTTTCAATAACTCTTCTTCTTTTGGTCCGTGGAGGATTTGGAAGGCTTCACTTTCTAGCTTTCAATAGGTCGCTCTCATCATACAAGCCTTGAGAATGTTCTTAATAGGCTTTCTCGTGGGTCGTGTAGCTGTGGTGGAATTTCTCGAGATGCAAGACGGTGGACTCCTCTATTCTGTTCTGAGTAACGAGCGGTGGGGGGTCATCAAGGGGTCTCCGTTGAGGATTCTTTCCACCTGAAGCCGTGACTTACAGGAATGTGGTTCGGGTTTTCACCTGTTGAATATCCTTTTAGAGGCAATGAATGTTTTGAGCGAGAGGCTTCGGTCGCGTAAAAAATTGCCCAAGGGTTCTTCACCCTGGTTCCCACTCCTTTGTCACTTGGTTTGATTCTTTGGTAATATTGGTCGCATGGAGGCTTCGGATGATGGCGGGCTACACCAACCTTCAGAAGTTGTTCTCCCCGCTTCCCGGGAGGGCTTAGCCCCAGTTTTTTCTTTTTTGTGTGGGTTGTTCTTCTTTTGAGGTAGTAAGGGTGGGCTACAGGCCCGTGTTGTTTTGCTATAGGTTTTTTTCGTTTGTGCTATGGTTTTTTGTTATTGGTCGCTTATGTAAACTATCCCTACATCGTGGTTGGCTTTTGCTAGGTCCCCTAGGGGATCGAGCCCTGACCACGCTTGTAACAAATTTGGACCTTGGAGGAAATTAAAATTCGACAAAGAATCAAGGGATAGAAACATTCTAGAGGGAGATAGAAATACTGCCCTACTTCCAGGCAGTGGCTAATCAAAGGAGTAGAAAGAAAAGACTAGAATGTTTAGAAGGACCGAACGGTCTAGTGAGTGATGACAAAGGGATGCTAGATATAGCAGTTAACTTCTATAAGTCTCTTTTTGCTCATGAAGATAGAGGCCCTATTAATCTAGGGGAAAATTTCTGGACAACAGAGGATAGAGTTAGAAATGAAGAAAATGACTTTCTGCAGGCACCTTTTACTGAAGAAGAAATTAAAGCAGCCATAGATAGTTGCTATGCAGAAGGGGCACCTGGCCCTGATGGCTTACCTTTCCTGTTTTTCAAAAAATTTGGGAAATTATTAAGGTAGATATCTTGAATCTCTTCAAAGACTTTCAGGATGGTAAATTAGATTTGTTTAGACTTAATTTTGCTTTATTGACCCTAATTCCTAAAGAAAATGATGCTAGGAGCATGAAAAAATTTAGACCAATTAGCCTTACTAATTGTAGCTTTAAGATCTTTTCAAAGGTTCTTACTTTAAGGCTAGGGAAAATTAGTGATAGACTTATTTCTTCTCAGCAGAGTGCGTTCATAAAGGACGATATATCCTAGAAAGCGTAGTAGTAGCACATGAAATCGTTCACTCTGTCCATAAGTCTCAGGATCCTGGAGAGTAATTTTAAAACTAGATTATGAGAAGGCGTATGATAGGGTAAGCTGGGAGTTCCTGTTTGAAATTCTCAAATCAAGAGGGTTTGGAGACAAATGGATAAGTTGGATAGAACAAATTGTCAAAGGTGCTTCAGTGGGAGTAATGTTGAATGGGAATGATAGTAGTTTCTTTAAGACAGGGAAAGGTTTGAAACAGGGGGACCCTTTGTCCCCCATGCTTTTTAATTTAGTAGGTGATGTCCTGACAAAAATGCTTGTCAAAGCAGCTAGAAAGGGAAAGATCAGAGGCCTCCTGACAGGTTTGAGGCCTGAAGGAGTGGTGTCACTGCAGTATGCAGATGACACAGTAATTTTCTCTTCCCCTGATATAGTACACCTTAGAAACTTGAAAGCAGTTCTAATGTGTTTTGAGCAAGTGTCAGGGATGCGCATAAATTTCCATAAAAGCGAAATAGTTCCCATGAATTTAGATCATGATGTGGTGCATAACATTTCTCATATCTTTGGTTGTCCTGTTGGTAGCCTGCCAATGAAATATCTAGGGGTTCCTTTACATTATGAAAAACTTCGTAGAGAAGACATACAGCCAATAGTTAATAAAATTCTTAAACGCTATCAGGGTGGGGGGGTAAACTCCTCTCCTATGCTGCTAGAGTCACTCTTATTAAGACCTGTTTAGCGAGCATTCCTGTATACCTGTTATCTTTCATTAAGTTTCCTAAGTGGGCAATAGAGCTAATTAACTCTCATATGGCTCATTGTTTGTGGAATAACTTTGATGGTCACCATAGATATCACCTAGCTAAGTGGGGACATGTTAACATGAAAAAGGAGGTTGGAGGGCTAGGGATTCCTGACTTAAGAGATTTGAATATTTGTCTGCTGGCCTCTTGGCTTAAGAGAAGATATAGTATAGATAGGGACAAGCTGTGGAAGGAGGTAGTAGACTACAAGTATAGAACTAGTAGGCCTAATATCTTCTGTACTTCTGTGTCAGATTCTTCTCAATTCTTTAAAGGGTTCATGTGGGCAGCACAAGCAGCCAAAATGGGCTATAGATGGCAAATAGGGAATGGTAAAAATGTCAAATTTTGGGAAGATGTGTGGATTGGCACATCAAGCCTAGCAGTTCAATTTTGGGATATTTATAGGTTGGTGAATGAGAAGTCCATCACGGTAGACAAAGCTTGGGATGGAGTCAACGTTAGGTGTACTTTTAGAAGGCCCTTTACAGCACCAATGATGCAGGTGTGGGGGAGGAAATAGTGCAAATAGCCTCTACAATAGTCCTATCTCATGAGGATGATGCCATGATTTGGCAATTTAACTCATCCGGAATCTACTCCTCCCAATCCCTGTACAAAGTGATTAATTTTAGAGGTGTTATGCCAGTACACACACCAGCCATCTGGCAAATAAAAATACCCTCCAGAGTGCATATCTTTCTTTGGTTAGTTTCTAAGAACAAAGTTCTTACTAGAGACAATGTTAGCAAAAGAAAACGTTTAGATGATGCTTCTTGCTTGTTTTGTGCTGAATCAGAATCGGTTAACCATTTGCTTTTTGAGTGTGTGGTGGCTAAAGCTGTTTGGATGGGAATTTCTGAGGTCTTAAAGTACAATATAGGTAGTGATTATGAATCTGTAGGTAGATGTTGGCTTAGCAACAAAAAGTTTTTGCTTAGTTAATATGGTTAGTTCTGCCACTCTTTGGGGTATTTGGAAAATAAGAAACGATATGTGTTTTCAGAATATGGTGGAAAACTTAGCCTCGGTGTGGAGAAGAATTGCAAATCTACTGAGCAACTGGAAGCTGCTATGTCCGGTTGGTCATCTACAAGAGCTAGAGCAGCTCATCTTCTCGTTGAAGGAGCTGGCAGCGAGGCCACCAAGACTGATTGATGCTGAATGTGCCTGGAGAACAAGACGAAGGTCCAATCTGTGGCTTGAATGCCTGTTCAGCAATGGAGCTGATGTAATAGTTAGCGTTTCTTTAATGCTCTAGAATTGTAAGACTGTGAGCAGTGGTGCTCTTCTTTGCGCTTAAACGAAACTGGAACTGTAATCGGATGGTCCATTGGTAGCAATGAGACAGGGACGGATGTCCTGATATTCTAAAAGATATTCGTGAAAGACAAGCAATGATTGTTTCATTGCTGCAGCAGGAGGGAAGTGATTATATGTTTAGAAAAAAAAAAATTAAAATGTTAACCGTCCAGCTCGTTTCCTGCCCTCTAAACTTTAGGAATGTCACATCAAAAAAAATATTATTATTTAATAGCATTAAATAAAATTTAATGACAAATTTGTTTTGACAGATGGGTGTTAATTTACGAGATGAATCTAATGAGCCTAATTATATTTTGCTACAGTGATACTACAGTAACCATCGTTTAATCACAGCTTAATTACCCTTATTAAATTCG
>RWGY01000898.1:0-17883 GCA_007726485.1 Eragrostis curvula | reverse complement strand
GAACAAGGACGCCGAGAAAGTAGTGATCATGGTAATGACAATGGTCGGGATGAGGCTGGATTAGAGGCGGGTGGACTTGATGGCGGATTTGATGGTGGAAGAGTAGAGTTTGAGCGCATGTTACCGAGGGAAAGACTTAGGACTGAAAGAATGCGGGTGGAGGGTGGTAGTGTAATATGGAGATCAATTGGAGTGCAATATACTCTAAGATGAGTTGCGTGCATTGAATATGATGAATGTGAATTTGCCGAAGGCCCCGTCTCATGTTGACATGAGTACAACAAAGGATGCGGTTAGTGACAGTTGCTTAATGTCAGCTGATAATGCGCCGCCAAACAGTGAAGATTGCTTTGATAAATAAGGGTATGATATTTGATACAATGGCAGACATGAAGCATTTTTTCGCAGATTATGCGGTGCGGCATCATAGGCCGTACAACGTGATCAATTCTAATAAGTATGAGCGGTATTGTATCAAGTGTCAGAGGCACACATGTTCTTGGGGTGTTTGGGCTCGTTTGATCAAATCCGACGGTCGGCGTTGGAAGGTAACAAAAGTGAAGCAACCTCACACATGTGGCTCATCTGACGTTGCTCAAGTCCATTCTCAGTGCACTGCGATGGTACCTTGGACTCCGCATTGCTGCAATGGTTTGGGCAGACACGAACATAACTGTGTCATCACTTATTGAGGCTATTCATGGTTTTACCGGCTACCGTGTGAAGTATGGCAAGGCATGGCGTGCGAAGCAATGTGCCATGGCAGAATTATGGGGAGATTGGAAAGAGTCTTACAATAATGTTCCAAGGTTGTTGAATGCCATTGCTCATAACAATCTGGGAACGAAATACTTTATCGAAAATGGAGGCAAGCAATGCAGTGATGGCAAGGGGTTGATGAAACCTGTTCTCCACCGATTTTTTTGGTGTTTTCCACAATGTGTCGAGGCATTTAAGCATTGCAGACCCGTTATGAGTGTCGATGCAACATTTTTGACTGGGAAATACAAGGGCACATTAATGGTCGCGGTTGCTGTTGATGCCGAGGATCATTTGATTCCCATCGCTTTCGGTATAACCGAGGGTGAGAATAATAGCAGCTGGTCTTGGTTCCTAACCCATGTCCGCCGTCATGTAATTGGTACAGGAAGACAAGTTTGCATGATATCGGATAGGCACCAAGGTATCCTAAACGCAGCAAGCGAAGACATTGATGGATACCCTCCTCTGGTGCATCGGTGGTGCATGCGCCACTTTGCCGCCAACATTTGGCGGAGACAAAAAAAGCCATGAAGTTATTAGGGCGCTGAAGTTGCTATGCTTAGCGAAGGAGGTGCGGCAATTTGACGACAGGCTTGAGCACTTGCAGAAACTGCTAAATGATAGCGCAAAGGAATGGTTGCAGCAACAATTGCCAGAAATTAGCAAGTGGGCTCTAGCATTTGACCATGGTGGCTTCAGATACGGCATAATGACGACCAATATCTCTGAGGTGTTCAACAAAGTGCTTAAAGGAATCCGGGCAATGCCTGTGTCAGCCATCATTGAGTTCACATTTTACAAGTGTAATTCATACTTTGTGACGCGGTGGCAGAATGCACAGAATGCCATAGCAGCAGGTAAGAAATGGGGAGATGGCGCGGACAAGCATCTATTGATTCAAGGAAAAATTTCAACTAATCAAGAACCTCGGCTTTTCGACCCCAGGAAGTACATTTATGATGTCCGGTCAGTTTCTCATACCGGGATTGGTGGTGAGCGGTCCGGTGGTCGGATGTATAGAGTGGAGATCGGTGATATTGTGAGCTGCACATGCATGACACCAGAATTGCTGCATATGCCTTGCTCTCATGTCATCACGGCATGCCGTTCACGGAGTGTGGACTACGAGTCCCCCATTTACTTTAGTCCCTACTACACAATAGCTGCCGCTCGAAGAACATGGGAGTCAACTTTCGAACCCTGTCTCGATAGGACGCAGTGGCCGGAGTACATTGGTTTGGATTACGTTCCTGATGCGGGGCTACTAAAATACAAGAAAGGGAGGCGAAAAAAGAAAAGGCTAAGAAACGAGCTTGACGACATACAAAAAGGATACGGGACTGATATGTATGGCTTTGGGGACTTCAATGAGGACCCCGTAAAAGTGAGGTGCACAATATGTCATGAGGAAGGCCATAGAATTGAGCATCACAAATTTGGGCCGAAGAACAAACCACCACGTAGGAGTACATCGCGTAGGCAGCGAACAAATAGTTCTAGCATGCAGGTACAATAGTAATACAGTTGGCTATGTTATGTATGGTGCCTTTACACCTAAAGTTTAGATAATTTATTTTTCATATGTCTTAGTCCTGTTTATTTATGATATGTTGTCACTAATATATTTTTGTTGGGAATTTTCAGGGAGATGGCCCCCCACCCGCGCTACCAGCTCCTTGACACGGTGTACGATGACAAGCACCGCGCCCACCTTCTTGTCGACCTTGGTGTGGTACGGAATTTCTATCTTGCTTTCCAAAATTTTTACTTGGACTAGTACGCAATTAATTTAATTTATGTTAGCAGCCTGTCTTTATGTATGCAGTTCAACTGAATTTTGTTGCATGTTATATAAGATTAAAATCCTGTCGTCTAACTAGTATTTTTTTTGCTTTACTGTGGCTTCTGCCTTGTGCTGCAATCTAAAACTGTGTGCTTCACTGAACTATAATGATTCATATGATTATGCATGATCCGAAGCAAGGTATAGGTTAAAGAAGCAATTTAGACATATTATGCACTACGGAGATATAAACAGACGTGTTAACCATGACATATTTATCGAAAGCTACCAACCTGTCCATATCTGGTTTATTTCGGAAATAATTCAAATGTTTCACGATTGCTCATTTCTAGTATCAGTGTCACTATTTTCTTTTAGTACCAGGTCTACTTTACAAGTTATCGTCAGCCCTAATTTTTTGTTAACAATGTCAATCTGTATGATTTGATGCTTAGCCTTCAGAATAGCTACATCATTGTAAATTCTAACTAAACAATAGCTAGATCTGTGGGACTGCTAGGCAATTAATTTGTTTGGAGTTCGACTGAATTATATGTAGTTCGACTGAATTATATTGTCTTTCATAACTGATTTCAATAAAATTACTGAGATGTAATATTGTTAACAAGAGGATAAGGTCATCGAACACAGCTACTACACTTCACGATTTATACAACATTAAGAAGCAATGACGTTCCATAGGTGCAGAACATGCAATTCCTGTTTGACAAACTTTTCAGATTGTGTTTTTTCAATAGAGAACTGCCATTGATATTTTCTCAGTTTTTGACTCCTCTCCAACCATTAACCTGTAAAATTTCTGTTTTCGTAGGTCCTGAAGAGGTTGAGATCGCGCACCCACAGCGCTATGCCATGGGATGAGCGGTACGCACCATTCATCCGACGCGCGGGCCTGCTTCCTTTGGCAAGGACCGTTAATGCTGGATTGCCCCGTATCGATGCACCCGCGCTGACAGCACTTGTTGATCGCTGGAGGCCCGAGACCCACACCTTTCACTTGCCGTGTGGGGAGTTGACGGTCACTCTACAGGACGTGGCCATGATCTTGGGGCTGCCCATTAATGGACACGCCGTAACTGGCATGGTGCAGCCCGTTGGTTGGAGAGACATGGTGGAGGCTGCATTGGGTCTACGTCCGCCTGAGCCTGATGATGATGTCAAGGATAGGAGGACGACCGGGGTCAGTTCGAAGTGGCTCACTGACAACTTCAGTAGGTTGGAGGATCCGGAAGCCGATGATGCAATTGTCGAGAGGTACGCTCGGGCATGGTTGTGGCACTTGCTTGGCGGGTACCTTTTTCCCGATGGAAGCGGAAACACAATATCATGGATGGTGTTTCCAATTATTGCACAAACTTGGGAGACTATGGCTACCTACAGCTGGGGCTCCGCAGTGCTTGCGTATCTCTATCGCCAGCTTTGTGATGCTTGTCGGAGAAGTGGAGAAGGCTCCAGCCTTGGCGGGTGTTTGTACCTTTTGCATATTTGGATGTGGGAGCATTTTCCTATTGCTAGGCCTTCCCGTGCACCCGCCGAGGTAGTCCTTTACCCCCTTTGCATGCTTCTTCATTCAGTTAGCAACTTCAATTTGTTTATGCTTTCTAACATTTCGTTCTCATTTGGATCGTAGGAGTGGGCATTCGAAGATGAAGGTTCCCTGCCTACAGTGGCTTTCCTTTGGAAGAATGCAATTAATGTGGTTGGAGTTGCACAAAGGCGATATATGTCGTACACCAACGAGTTCGACGTGTTAACTGATGTTCAGGTTATTTTCATATCGAGCCTTAATTTCTCAGTTCGAAACAAATTAACTTTTCTAAATTTTGTTAATTGTTTACTAAAAAACCATTTTGTAGGTGACATGGCACCCCTATGACCGGGATGAGATCAATGAAATGAATTTAAGTCCAATCTGCACTAGGGATGCTGAGTTTTGGAGAATTGAGATCCCTCTCATTTTTTACTATGCCGTGGAGTGGCATATCCCACAACGGGTAATGCGTCAGTTTGACAGGTTGCAGCAGACCAATGTTGCATGCCCACTGACTAACAAAACCCTTCACAAGTATGTTAACTTGGTCTGCACTTTTTGTATGTCGTACGTCTCGACGTTATGATACATTGGTTGAACCTCCTGTACATAATTTTGCAGGTTCGATAGAAGGAAGCAAAGGGGTGCAGTTAATTGGGCTGAGAAACACCAGCCATACGTGGCCATGTGGGATAATCGTGGGGACAACACCATCTGGCCTACAAGCGGACCGGCTCACCGGGCACGCGCTTTCAAACAATACTTGGAATGGCTGCACGCCAACTCTCGGCTCCACCTCCGACCAGGTATTACCGAGGCACATATCGCCGATCTACCGGACTCTGATGATGAAGACGACCTCCTAGATGAATACGATGTTTCCACCCGGGACGGCACTCAGCCCGAGAGAGCTCCCCTCCATAACTACACGGTTAGTTTCCTGTTAACATTTCAACGAATGACATATATTCACTTTGGTAGTGCCCAGCTCTGTTTAATACTTAAACTGATGCATTGTTGTGCATATGAAAAATTAATCTCTGTTTAGTACTTTCAGCATGTTGTGCATATGAAAAAATAATCTATCAGCGGCATTGCTATGAACATTTTAGGCAACACAACTAGCACGGCTTGCAAATGAGGCGGGGCACGTTCTCCGGCACCCTGAAGGCTCCGTTGAGGAGTTGGGGGCTCTACGCTCTTTTGCACAGGTATGACCTTGTTTTTTTGTTTCCCTTTTGAAATGAATCCAAGTCATAGCGCTAACTTCCGTACTCTACTTTTCACAGCGCATCCGCCACAGCTGCAGGCGGCTTGCTTTGAAGTTGAATTGCATACAACGCGAAGATATCCTTCAGCAAGGTGTGGAAAATACGAATCTGTCCCAAACGCCATCACGTTCCGCCGGGAGGACAGCATCTTCCTCACGCACACGTAACGTGTGCAGCACCAGCCGTGGCATAGCTGCATCTTCTTCGAGCGAGGAGGCTGAATATGAAGTTGAGGGGTTGGTTGAGCATTCTTCCGATGACCAGGTTATTCACAAGTTGAAAAGGACATTTGAATGATGTTTATAATTTGAAATCTGGTTACTTGACAAATGGTATGCTGAGTGTAGGTCACAATTGGGCCCTCCCAACTTCACGATGCACCGGAGGCGTCACAACAGTCCCAACGTCGTCGACGCCAACCACGTCGAAGGAAGGAGGTGGACAGTGCTAATGCCCTTCCTACCAATCCAGGTCGTGCAAGGAAGAAGAAAAAGCCATACACTCCCGCCGGATGACCCTTTGGTTGATTATCAATGTCGTGATGACTGTCTTTAGTCTTCAAACTAAGTCCTGTGAACTATGTCGTGTGAACAATGTGTTAAGTATTCGGATTGTCGTTATCAGATTGTGTTTGTAACTTAGGACGGCTATGTTTAAATGTTCGAACTATGGCTTGTTGTAGAACTATGTTGAATGGCTATGGAAGGACTTGGTTGTTGTGTCATCCCTGGGTCTTCGTAATGTCATTTGTGGAACAACTGAATTTCACTTTCTGGAACAACTGAATTTGACTGGTTATGGAAGCAGTTACAAAATTGTTCCAGGTGTCGCGGCAGACAAGGTGGCGCGACCAGCACTTAGAAAAATTCCGGGCCCTCAAACTTCAGCAAACGTCTCTGGAAATGGGGTTCAGGTGGCGCGACTGACTGTGTCGAGTCGCGGCAGTTAAAGTGGCGCGACTGTACTTCGGTCGCGCCAGTTCAGGTGGCGCTGTTTTCTGTTGAGCCGCGCCAGTTCAAGCGCCGCGACTGTAGCTTCGCCGCGCGCAGCGACTGTACCTTAGCCGCGGCAGTTATTCTGGCGCGACTCAATGTAAAACTTTTTCCCCTCCAAAGCAATTTTTCCCTAGCTAGTACGTCCAGCAGGATGATCCACCTCCATATTGGTAGGTACCCACACAATAGTCTCCAATGTTTGTTGGTGGATCGAGCCATAGGCTGCTTTCGGTTGGCACAATTTGTGGAATAATGGATTGACGCAGCTTCCATCATTACCCTGTACGACGGTTATCGTCTGGATGGTGTCCGAAGCGCCTATAAATAGATGCAATTGTAGCCTCCTGCGAGCGCACCTCCCATTCAGATCAACTAACAATGTCTGAGAGATATAACCCATTTTGGGTACACAAATCATTGGAGAAATTTAGGAATGGCAGGCCGGCGAACGATCCTAACCGAGGATCGTCCCCTCCAGCCGGTGAAGACCCTCCTCTTTGCGAGTGCGGCGAGAAATGTGTTTCTAGAGTGTCTTTCGACTACGACACTTATGGTAGGAGGTTCTGGAAATGCGGAGAGGCTGAAAGACAGAAGATGTGGGAAGAACCTAAAGATGAGGTAGCAAGTTGATTGTGCAAGCGTAGTTTCTATAGTTTCATTGTTGAGGACTAAAAATTTCATTGCCTTTTGACAGCCCGTGCAAAGGAAGTTGTTCAAGGAACCGAAATGTACCGTTGGGTGCAATTTTATTCGGTGGATCGACGATCGGATGACTCCGAAAGACGAGAAATATGTAGCCATGATGACGAAGCTTGGCAACGATCCAAAGGGAAAGGGGAAAGGAGCATCTGGAAGCAAATAATTATCAACCGCCGAGGCTTATCGGTCTCAAGTGTATCGTGACATTGTTACGTTTATTTCCGTCTTAGTTTAAATTTCGGAAACTTATCGTAGAGTCAAATATGTTACATTGGCTCGTATTATCTTTTTTCGTTTGTTTCATTTCACTCCTGGTTACCATGCATGTTGTTGCATCTCAGAAATATGTGAGCCTATGTCATTGTGTAACATAAATAAATATTTGCGTCTCACAATGCGTATTATGAAGCCTGCTATTTAACAAAGTGCAAGGAGCCTGGGCATATTTAGCATCATTCATCTAATTGTGACCTCAAATAATGCGAACGTACCGGCAATAACTGTTCAACCAATAATGGAATTGACGTAACGGGAAAAAGGGATGGTGACCTTTACAAAAGAAATGAGTAGTCACAATGCTACCATGGCCTAGAGCAAAAATCAACTCAATCACAGAACGTTTTGTCTGCCACTCAAACATAGCATGTGCGTCAACAGTTAAGGTAGCTACGAATCAAATTGTGGCAATAAAACAACGGTTGAGCGACCAATCAGCTTTCAATCTTAAGTAATTGCAAAAATCCGAAAATAATGGAAGCTAACTAAACCAGGACAAATAGAGCTTAACGGAACAAAATACATTGTCTATAAATTGCTACGGTCACCTAAGATAAGTTGGTACATCCATACAAATCACTGGGTGCATCGAGGCCACTTCCCCTTCCTAAGTACGTCCGGACCACCAGCCTCAACCGCCTCCTTTGCACGACGGACTCTCTCCCTTCTCCGTTCCCTCTCTTTGTCACGCTTCTCCTTTGCTTTTTTACGTTCCTCCTCTCGACGACGCTCCTCTTCCTCACGCTCTGCTTTATGCCGGGCAGCTAACTCCTTCTCCCTTGCCTTACCTCTCTTCCAACTAGAAATGTACTCCAATGCCTCCTCCGATCGCTCCGTGTCAATCCACTGCTGAAAGTCACATAATGGAGGTGGACTCTGCATACAAGTTTCATTATGTTACAAAATCGAAAATCCAAATGATTAGGTTAAAAACTAAATACAAATAAAACAGAATTAACATACCGAACCACTATTGGGAGACCGATCATACTCCTCGTTGGCACACACCCATCACCGCTGCCACAAAGTAGTGAAGAGGCCAGATGCACGCACCTTACAAGGATCACCGCACCAGCACATAGGTGGGGGCTCGTCACACTTAGCATAGTACTTGGAAGGTGGGAGATAATATCCCAAAGCCTCCTCTTCCTGTTCATCCACTTGCGTCCCTGCAAAGACCATCATAAACATACAAAATAAATTTAAATAGTGCTTCAGATGTTTAACAATTATGCAACAAGATGATTTGATTCTATTACCTTCACGGTCGTTCGGCGCATTAGCTTCAGTGGTACCTTCATCATCCAAATTACCCAACCTACTCACACTTGCAACCATTGCGGCCCTAGCTTGCTCCTCCCGTCGCTTCCGCGCATTCTCAGTTAATCTAGCAAAAAAACTCTCCAAAGAACCTGGGTTGCGAAGTTGAGCTTCTTTGTAAGCCTCTACCTGCCTCCTCTTCTCCTCCTCCTTCTTCTTCCGCTTCTCTTCTTGAATTACAGGATCAGCAAGCTCTATCAACTTATTGCTGCACCACTCATTGAGCTCTAAACGGTTGTTCCAATTTATGAACCGAAGCAAACCGTCCTCCCTCATACTTTCCGTCAAAGGTACCCAATCACCACGTGTTGGATACTTATCTTTGTTCTTCCGCCAATGCAACAAAGCACCATCAAAGTCTGTGTTGAACTCATGCTTAATGTTACTAATAATCCAACCCGGAGGAATTACAATCCCATTTACACTACGAACTCTATTCCTTGTCTCCTCCAATAGCCGCTGGTCGTACGGTGGCACGGTCCGACGAATCTGATCAAGCAACTTAGTACGGCCCGGAAATGTCTCCCAATCACACCTTCGTGTATGCTACACAACAACATAGACAAACAAATTTAACTTAACAACAAAACAAATGCATTGTGATAATTGGATTTCATATTGTAGATTACACACCCATGCGTCGTTGTCGCCAACTGTGTTACCACAGAAATATCCATCACCCAACTCCGATGGCACCACGCCTTCCCGAGCTGGAACACCACATGGACAAAGCTTTGGAGGGTACTTATCACAGGGTAGAGGCTCCTTCCCATTTATGTACTGTTGGAGGAGGTCTTCCAATTCGTTAACAGGCCAATGCGACTTTCTCCCGTATACGTACTCTTGGAAGTCACACAAGCGCCATCCAGTCTGCAAAACAATGATCATAACAGATATATCATAACCGTCAAAACTTGTAACCATCATCATGTCTAATGCACCTCACTTACACTTCCCACCAAGGCACAGCGAAAAAATGGGGTGTAATCCAACCCGACCGGGGGCGTCTCAAGCTCCGACCGGTACTCACAGTGACACAAAGGAGGGTTGCGAACCCGTAGTCGTGCAGCTGCCACCTTCTCATCATTAGTCATCGGGGGTGGGTTAGGAGGAGGCGGCACCCAACGCTTGAAGGCTTTATACTCAAACGATTTACGATTCCAAGGAAACAAAAGGATCCGTGGATCATACATTTCCTGCCCATCAATCCATTGGAAGAAGAAACACTGCAAACAAAAGTACAACACATTATTTAGGATGCAAACAAATTTAATAATTTGTGAGCAGCATAATCATTGTACATACTTACTTCATCACTACGGCATTCATAGAAAGCACGTGCAGCCGTCACTCGATGTCTAGATTGCTGCACAACCGCCGGGTGACCACACTCGCAATTTGGCACCGGAAGGGTCGGAGGAACGGGACCATCCACCGATGAGACACGAGGATATTGTACCCTTATACGGCATCCATACTTATCCCGAGGATACGTCATCCCTTCATTGCAATGAATTTTCTCCACATCAAACATCAAGCAATTCACTTATCCACATTTAACATGACAACATGCAAAGGTAAAATGTGATCTTTTTTTACCTACTTAATGACCTTTAATCGATACAAACAATCCCGTTGTTCACTAAACGTAACAACCATTGCAAAATAAAAAATCATCTCCATCTCTACCTCTAACCCTAACCACCTTCCACTAAATCAAAGAACAACACAACAAGAAATTCAAATTGGAGAAAAAGAGCTAGGTACCTTCCCGGATGGCCTTGCCACAAAATGCACCGGGTACAACCTCCTCTTGTCGCCGGAATCGAGGAAAAAGGGAGAGGGCGGCGCCGGGGACGACGAAGACAGTGGAATGAGAAAGAGGGGCGACAATTACTTGCGCCGAGCTCGGCCGAAGTAATATTTCCAGTCAATCGCGCCAAAGAAAGTGGCGCGACCAGTAGTCGTCGCGCCCATCGGATGGGCGCGGCAAAGCCTCAGTCGCGCCATATCAATTGGCGGGACTTAGCCACCCCCCGGTCGTCCTTCCTCGACGTGGCCGTTGACTGCCACGTAGGCGCTTAGCACGCCAGTTAAATTGACGCGACTATGTAATTAGTCGCGGACTTCAAATTGGCGCGACAAAAGCGTCTAGATCTTGAAAATAAAATTTCGGGCAGTCTTTTTTTAAAATATTATTAAAAAAGGTTTAAATAATAAAAAAAATTCAGAGGAAGCATCAGCAGGTAGCGCCAGCTTGGCTAATGGAGCTAAACCTCCGTGTCAAGTGGTAGATAAACAAATACCTGTTCGATTCCCGGTGGCTCTGTCACGCTGTTTGGTGGGAGGGTAGCGACGATTTTGTTAAGTAAAACCGCATGCTTGCAGCGAAAAGGTCACAAAGGCTAAATACGCTGTCCAATCGGTCTGCAGTGTCGGTGCTTAATACAAATTAAAAAGCCAAAAATATTAGTAATACGTAACTGGCCGTCATGAATATGCAATTCTTCTGAAGCTTTGCTTTTGTTCTGAAGTTGATGAACTACTAGTGATCAGCTGTAACCGGCAGCCAGTCCTACCACTGGTATGACCTTTTCGAACATGATTTTTTGGATTAATAGCGAGCCAAATCACGTGGTGTTTTCTAATTTCATAAACCCAAGTACAGAGCCTAGAATCACTAAACATGGACAAATGTGCTTCATGTGGATAATGCACCCTCTATCCGCTCTAACAACTATGCTGAGCGGATGGATAATCGAGTCTCGAGACCCATCGATTTGTTCTTCCTCCGACACTCGATCACGTTCGCTTTACAGCTGCAATTGCAGCCCCGCACTCCTAAAGAAGAAGAAAGAAAACGATGCGCGCACGAAGGAAACGGGCTAACAGTAGTGCCGTTGGGTGGGCGGCAGCGTTGTACGGTGCCGGTCTGGACAATGATGAACGGCTGGTGTAGTCTTGCTCTACCATATATACAAGGGACCCCCTGGCATGGCCAGCTGTGGATACTGCCTGTTGCCTTAATGCAACTTTGCTAATGATGTGCTTTACGATAGCAGCAGCGCAACCTAATCCACACTAGTACAGAACAAACTCTGGAGTCATCATACTAGTATTAAAAAGGCAACAAAACTGAAAGTCTTAGCTGCTCAATCATACTGATCAGCTGAGTATTGAAAAATAAGGAATACTACTATGCTGTGAGAATCCGGGGTTTATGTCTGCTCGACGTGGCTTCCTGGTCTCCTGGATTTCGGAAAGAAACAAGAGGTGGAGTCTGACTTACTTGCCACGAACAGACGCTGTCGGTCCGAACTGACTCCGGCCTGTCAGCTCTGTGCTCTGTTCATTTCCTTGCGCAAACTGAAAACCAATCAATCGCGGTAGCTGGCGGCGAAACTATCAATCGCGGTAGCTGGCGGCGAAACTGGGGAGAGTCCACATACATATGCTGCTGTATCTTTGACAATGTCATGCACCCTGAGTGAGGAAATTCGGAAAGGGCTTTCGATCCTATGTGCTACACAGAGATCACCCTTTGTCACAGTGCTAACAGAATGACCATGAATTTCCAATGTTTTCTGTCAGATTATTAAGGTGATAAACTGATAATTTCGTGGCCTATTTTTTTTTTTTTTGTGAGACACTCGTGGCCTATTTTCTGAGTTTGCACAAGCATGTTGTTAGTGTCAGGGCCCATACCTCATGAGGCCGGAAGACGCGCAAAACTGTTTCTCTTGGCCCACCCCCCCCCCCCCCCCCCCCCCCCCCCCCCCCCCCCCGCGGAGGCAGAGCCCACGTCAAATGCGTTTCGCTCTCTTCCCATTCCACCGCGGCCGCCGCGCGGTTGGCTGCATTTTGCACGCACGTGTTGAAATTTCCCCCGCGGCGGCGCCGCGGCTATCGACGGCGATTGCTCCCTTCTCTCAGTGAATCCCCGCGGCGCTGCTTGCTCAGGTGATCGATGTCCCACTCACCGCCACTGTGTCCCTTCCCTTTTCCCGAAATCTGACACAATCCGTTGTGAACTCTGTCGAGTCGCAGAAAAGAAGTGGCGGATTGGGTACCAATCGTAGCAGCAATGGATTACTCGAGCACGTGAATCGATCCTGGTGATACGCCAAGGTACGATATCGTGAAGCGTATCGGTTTCAGCTTCTCTGTGCTGATGCGTCTCATCTGTTTGATGAAATGCCTCTTGGATGCGCTTTGTGATGATGCATTACCGTTTGAATCCGAGTGTATGTTTCCGATTGAGATGATGGGATGATAGTTGATTCGTTTTTCTCCGACATCTGTGTTTTAACTCTTTTTTTAAAAGAACAATCTGCCTCATCTGTGGCCTGCTCGTTAAATGTAGAATGGTAGGTACAATAGCTCAAACGCAGAAGTGTCTTTTCCCATTTTATCATGATTGGTTGTTTGTGCTACTAAAAATTAACAACAATATAACACCATTTATTGTCGGCAATCTTCAGGGTGTGTTTTATATGCAGTATTGACAGTACGTTAAAACATTCATTTATATGCTATGGCTTCATTTTTTCAGCATAAGACAATCTGATCAATCACACAAGGAACATTGTTGACAAACATTTATGTCATAGACAGACACTATATGTACTCTAGTTTCTCTATTCAGTTCTGTCAGGTTGGCTGGTTATTTACCCTCTACTCTTGCTTGCATTTTCCTTTCCTGACTGGGTACTGGAAAAGGCACCAGTTCTGCTGTCAAGTAACTAATCCTCTTAGTCCTTCCATCAAATCGTGGTATAGCACTATAGTACGAAGTCCAGCAGAAATTTAGATCTCGTATGTCATTCCCACTCGCAACAGTCTGTTATGAGGGACACACGTTATCTTCTCTGGTTGCCTGAAGTTCTTCCTTATGAAACTGTAGGCATAGTCAACTATTATCTTCTTAAAGAGATCTGCATTTTCTTCTGCTACCACATTAGTTTCTCCTAGCATATGGACAACACCATCGTCCATCTCTCTCTGAATTAACTGTATCTCGCCGATGCAGTCATTTGGCAGAGCAGAAGTGATTCCACCTGATAAGCTTTTGGGCATTCTTGTCTCTTGAATTCCAGTAGAAGGCTCTGTTGCATCTCCTGTTTCTTCTGCTGAACGATCTCCTCCTTGGCTGTAGATTGATTCTTGATAGACAAATTGCTTCAGATGCCCAATAAGTAAGCCCTCAAATTCTCTTGGATCTTCCACTTTATCATTGTATCCATAGCGCACCACACATCGGAATACCCTGAAATCTCTTGGCTCCACATATCGGAAGATGAACCGCTCATTTGTTTCTATCTTGCTGATTGGTAAGTACTTTATGGAGACAATCACAAGAACAGAATGGATTGAAGGTACCTTTTCTACCAAGTGAGGAAGTATGGGTGGGATGCCTTCCACAAGCTCAGAGTACAGAAACCCTATTCCTGGTAACCTGGCAAGATTTCTCCTTGCTACTAATTCTGCCACATAATTGCTTGATACCTTGTTCTGGAGCTCATATTTGTACCGGTGAACATGAACATAGTGCCACGTGGCCATTATAAACATCAAAATAGCTGCAAAAACTAGTGGCAAGTAGCCACCTTGAGTAAACTTGTAGAATGCTGAGGATAAATATATTAGCTCTGCGCCACCAAATATGACTGGAAATAGTGCAATCCATAGCAGGCTTGTCTTCCATATCATGACCATTACTAGAGTGACTAGAAGCGTTGTTATAAACATCACAAAGACAACAGCAATACCTGCATAATATGATGACAGTATCAATATCATATCATATAACTGATACGTCATGAATGGAATAAGACTGGGTATTTGAAATGTGGAGCTTTCTTGTTCGGCTTCTAATATTATCAGAACAAGTGAAATGATCATATATCTTAGGGTATGTGGGAGGGATACTTGTTTCTAGCATTGAGAATTTACCATATGCATTGCCGATCTTGTCTGTAGTTTGGAAAATAGCTGTAACAGCTACACATAAAATCATCAATGCATAGTTGATCTCCGGGATGTAGACTTGCCCTTCAAACTTTTTTGAAGTGTGGGTCACACGAACTCGTGGAAAGCAACCTAGAATCTGGGACTGAGCAATAATTGCAAAGGCACCAGATATCATAGCTTGGCTTGCGATTATAGCAGCTGCTACAGCCACCACAAATGTTGGCCAATATAATGGGCCTGACAATAAAGTTCACGAGCTTATTAAATGTTAATCTTTCAATGCCAGAATCATACCATTTCTTAGTGATCCTTAGTTCCATATAGATTCTCACCTGGAATTGATTTGTAGAATGTATTTGCGACATTTTCCGGGTAGATACGGAGATATGCAGTTTGTCCAATGTATGCTAGTAGTACTGAAGGGAGCAGAACTACTGAAAAGCCAATCTGTAGTCCGGAAGAACTTTGTCGTAAGTGCTAACTGAAGAAATAGAAATATCAAGAACTACTTCAAAGTTTCAACTATTTCTTTCAGTAGATGATATTTTTCCACTTATTGGAATACTTTCTTCACGCGCTCGTACGGAGTTTCTCCATACGCACAACCTATCAAAATATGTTTCCTCCATGTGCCCAGTAGTTATTGTGTGCACTCTGGTAGCGAAAGGCTGGATTGAGATATGTGCTTTATTACCTGAATCGCTCTAACATTGAAGTGGCCAAGGTCAGCAAACATTGCTTCTGTTCCTGTTTCAATAAAGATATAATACACGTTAGTAAAAAGGAAATATTTTATTTCTATAAGTACACCATTATGTAAGTTCAGTAATTTTTCAGTAAGATATTAAGGTGATTCTGTCATGGGCTCATGGGAGCAAATATACCTGTAATGCATAAAATAACACCTCCAAGGGAAATCCATCCCTCCTTCCCATTTCTTTTGAAATAGTCCACAATATATTTGGGATTGAATGCTTTGAGAACACCAACATCATGTTTGATCAAATTATAAATTCCAATACCAGCAATCAAGATGAACCATGTCAGGATTATTGGTCCAAATGTGTAACCAACTTTGTCTGTGCCAAACCGCTGAACAAGGAAGAGGACAATCAGAATTGCTATTGCGATGCCAGCAATTTGTCCTGTTGATGGGTCAAGGTCAAATTAAGTTATTCCCAATAATACTCAAGTTACTTAAACTGATATAAACTCTCTGGTATACAGTATATTGTTTGGTATACCTTGAGTCAAGGACGTTGCAGATTGCTTGATCCCTCCAACAGCACTAAGCACTGAAAACAACAGAAAACATTATAAGTTCCTTTGGAATTAAATCATCCCTACAGATATGTTCTGATGACCACTGCATGTCGCATCGCCTAGAAGGATAAGAGCCTTCTCTTAAGTTCTTATGCCAGTTTTCCTCTACCATATTTGAGCTCCTATTATATGTTTAGCATGAGCATGTGCAAAATTAATTCATACTCCTTCCCTTTTTTTCAATTGATGACACTAGGATAACATTTAAGGTTAAAATGAATTAAGAAAGTCGTCCTAATGTCGCCGATTGAAAAACCAGAGGGATTAAGACAGATAGACTGATTTTTGATTTATATGTTTGAAAAATCCAGCTGTCTTTCAACTATCACTTGTACGGAACATTTATTATGTGAGATGAACAAAGCAAGGAGGATACTGAACCCACCTGAGATACATGGAGTTAGCACACCATCACCAATCACCATGGATGTTGCTAGGATTGTCACTAGGAAAAGCATCACCTTAAATTTTGGACTGTTTTCCATCTTATTCTTGATCCAATGAGCCCTCTTGCTACGATTTGTGGGGGGTTCTAACTTGTAGCGAGAGACCATTGCATCTTCAGCTTGCTGATTTGGTATCAAGCTAATCCTAGCATACCGAGATATCAATGAATAGAGTGCAAATGTTCCTCCTGCAAGATTGTTTGATGTTAAACTCTTTCATGAAATAAATGTCGGTCTGTTGTGTTTATCTGTTTTTAGTAACTCATATGTTTCATGCTTATAGACAATAGCCATAGCATTTTAATATTTATTCACATATATTCTGAAAGACTCTATAGTCTAATCTTAATAAAATTGTTTTAACTTTGATCTGTTAAAATAGATGCTTGTAAAAAAAAAAGTTTACCTTCTTATCTAGTTCTTAAAAATGCTTGACATATTCATAGTAAATGTTTGTGTTGCCATGATGTAGGGAACATATTTACTTACCGTCACCGTTGTCATTAGCTCGCAGGACAATGAAACAATATTTTATCAAAGGAAGGAGAACCACGGTGTAGATAATTAGAGACATAACTCCAAGGAGGTCATCTGTGTCCTTGATCCCACTTGTAAAGGTGCTTGAGAAAACGTAGAGGGGAGAGGTCCCCATGTCCCCATAAACCACACCTATACTCTGGAATGCCAAATGTAGTGTAGTCGCCCAGCCAACCTTCAGTATCAATGTGCAAACTCGGATAAGATTACATTTGCCTCAAAGAAAGATGATAATGTGCTTCGTTGTTTAGTTACTTACATAGCATGCATGAAAATACTCCTACAAATGTTACTTTCAGTTTTAGTAGAACCATGCTTCACAAAATAAAAGATACACGGTCCCTAATTCATATTGCATTGTGGCATCTTTATCTGAGAATTTTTGTTAATTTTGATGTGCTTGAACTGACGAGAATTTAAAATTTTCCATACAGTTATGTCAGTTTTGGCAAAAAAAATAAAGATTGTTGTCTGATTGAAGAAGAGTAAGGGGCAGAACAGACCTTGGCTGCATGTGTTTGGCCACCAGGAATCTTTGCAGCCTCAATATGCAGTGAATCAGACCTCTGTAAATTCTTTGGCGGCATTTCATTTGATGCATATGTAGTGTCAGAATCACCATGAGCAGCTCCGTTGCTGCTTGTGCGCTGAGGTTCTGCCATCTTGAAGGTATGGAGTCTTGCACAGTTGCACTCTTTCTCCAGTCCGCCTTCTGTTCCGTTCAACATAACTTGGCTTTTATAAGCATCTGGATCGGTCTAAGCATGACGTTAGGCAGTTAGTACTATCTTGCAGCCGTAGCCCGTAGGTTCCTGACTTCTGGTGCTGGAGTGTCTCTCTCTCTCTCTCTCTCTCTCTCTCTCTCTCTCTCTCTCTCTCTCTCTCTCTCTCTCTCTCCTCTCTCTCTCTCTCTCTCTCTCTCTGTTTTGAACATGTTCTGGATAGACAG
>RWGY01000897.1:0-69885 GCA_007726485.1 Eragrostis curvula | reverse complement strand
AGATAAGAAAACGTCTCTAACGATTTGGAAGGTTGAGGAGAATAAACAAGACAATGGAAAGACGTTCCATCAATCTTGCGCACACAAACAATAAGATCCAGCATCAATACATCAACGCAGCACTGCATTTCATAATAACAAGGTTCGATCACACATACCAAAGTCCTTTCTTATTTATATACATGAAAGGACTCGACGAAACCTAGACTACGACAGGACTCACCACAAGGGGAGTTCTAGACCACGACTCACATCACACAAGTCTCCACTAGAGACAACCCTAACTCTAGACTCTGGACGCTACTCGAGACAGCACCTAGCACTAGAAACTAGACACTATCGAGACTCCTGCGCTACTCCTATCTAGCGCTGCTCAAGCTAGGTAACCCTGGTCTCGCAGCCACTCCTCGTGAAGGTCGAACGGGTCCTGAACAAGCTGGTCCGTGCTGAGCAGGCGGTAGTACTCCTCCAGTGCTGGGTCCGCTGGGTCCGCTGGAGTCGGCGTCGGAAGGCTCTCTGGCAGCTCCTGTGCTGGTGGGGTGTCGTACAGTGCTGGCTGCTCCTGCTCTGCTGGCACGTCTGTCTGGGCAGGCTGCTCCTCGCCCATCACCTCGTCGTCGTCTCCAGGAAGGTCCACGAAGTTCTCCGCCACTGACTCCTCAGTGGGGGCAACTCCGTAACCGGTCTCCTCAGTGGACTGCTCCCTCAGGAGTGCTGCCTCTAACTCGTCGGCCCACTCCATAAGGTCCTGGGTGTCCTCTGAGTCAGTGTGTCCCTGACTGTCAGAACCTAACCCTGAGTCGCCTCCAGTCGGGTCCAAACCTCCAGAAGTCCAAGAGTCTCCAGTCGGCTCAGTGTCGGGGTCGGAGTCCGTCGGGCAAGCGTAGTGAAGGTGACGTGCTGGTCCTCCGATCCTCGGGGTCATCCTGCGGCGGGGTCCTGCTCCAACCTCGTGAAGTCTCACGTAGCAGCGGTCCACCTCTCTGATGAGGTACAGGGCGTCCTCCTCCCAGAGTCTCCTCACAAACTCAAGTCGGGAGGTCAGACGCGCAACCTCCTCCTGGGACGCAGCAAGCTGTGCCTGAGTCTCCGCTAGCTGTGCCTGGGTCTCTCGAAGTCGACGGACGTCCTCCATCTACCTACACACACACAAATTTTGAAAGGAAGGTGAGTACGAGAGAAAATGATTTTATAAACGGAGCACAAGTAGAGAAGTAGAATTTTCACAAATAGTTTGTATAAAATACTACTCCTCTCTCGCTCGTTTCCATCCTAAGGGTCATCCTACGGGCAAGTATGGCTCTGATACCACTCTGTCATACCCCATTTTCTGAGGTACTTGAATACACCGTATCAGTCCCTGGATCAGTCGCTGATACGGCCATTCTCACAGATTGGCAATTCAGAGAACATACCTTTTATTTATTACCGAAGATCATTACAAGCCTTTATATTACATAAAGGTCTTTGAAACGGCCAGAGGCCTTACAACTCCACACATTACATCAAGACGGCCGTTGCTGGGAAGCAGCAACGCCACACTTTATTCTACGCAACGGACGGCGGCAGCGGATCCACTCCACAGGCATCCTTGCGCTGGACGACCCTAATCTTCTTCGCCATCGCCCTGGAAGTCGTACTCGGGTTCTTCTTCTGAGAGGGATGATGGAGATAGGGGGGTGAGTACATAAGGTACTCAGCAAGTCCTACACAAGGGTGACTCCCATGCAAGGGTATTGTCAAGGTGTAGGCTGAAGGTTTTATCAATCGGCCGGAAAGCCAATTTTTGATGCAGGGGTTTGTTTTGAAAATCAAAACAATTTTGCAAATGCTCTAAGTCAAGGTTATTGAGATTTAGTGGGGTTGTGGCCCTGGGGGAGAATAAATCCTTCCCGCCAGTTCCCAAATTTTAGTCGCTGGCAGGCAACCAGCACACGGCTCCAAACCGGCGTTTTTCCGAAAACACACACGCCAAGGAGAACTCACGCCAAAGTCTAATCATGTGACGGCCATGGCTTTCGCGTTGTCCAATACCGTGGAACACGGCTATCCGGATAGATTCTTTATCCTCTGCAGAGGGTGTACACTTTCCCCACGAGGGGTGCCAGACCTTCCCACCGTCGTGGGTTGGTAAGACACGCTAATGGTCCCGTACCTGCCTAGTGTCACCACGGTACCACCTCGGAAATTCCGCGACCAGGGGCTTCATAAATAATAATCATAATCAGGGCCAAAGCCGAACAACTCCTCCTGCCGGATCCGACGCCAATATCGTCAAGACCTTCTCCTGGCTTCCGATTGCACTCTGCCTCCTGGTGGTACCGGGCGATCACTAGTAGGGTGTGGTTCCAAACTCCTCCCATAAAGGAGCCTCGTGGTTGCACTGTGTGCTAGGCCAGACGGTACACGAACCGGTCCTTATACGACCGAAGCAAGCATCTTCAATAGCTACCCTCCAATGAGGGATAGCGTCCCAGAGATAGCCTCCCCACTGAGGACTACCTCGCTTGCTCCCGTCTAAAAACATAACCCCCACTATGGGTTTTCTTACTAATCCCACCCCTTTTATTTCACACACACATCACCAAGTCACACACACATTTTCACACAAAACATGTGAAGCATATTATTAATTAACACCGTGTGATAAACCTAAGCGGCATTATTATCCAACAATTCATTAAAGATTAATGATGTTGGAACCTAGGGCTAACAAGGATTACGGATAGCAATAGTCAAGGCATGGCTTAACCAATATTAGGTTACTCTAGCATTTAAAATCATTTTAAATGACTATGCAAGATTTATTTGCAAACAAGCTCTAAATGGGATATTTTGTAAACGTAGGATCAATATGATCAAGGTGGTTAGGACTTGCCTTCACCAAAATCTTCTTCCTCTAATCCTTCCTCGTAGTCGGGATCCTCGTACTCCTCCTCGTCGACTTGATTATCTAACGAAGAAAATAAAAGAAAATCTAAATCTACCGCTTCACACAATTAAACAATCATCGAAATAAAATGAAATAGAATACCAAAAATGACACAAGGAGGATGGCTCTGGTGTGATTGGATAGAGGGTGATTTTAGATGAATTTTGGTGCAAAGATCATTTGATTTGGATTTAAAACGAAAAGGATATTGATATTTGAAGTTTAGGGAATATATTTAAATTAGGGAAGATTAGCTTAATGCAAGCATAATCTTTTCCCTAATTTTCCAGAGGTGCACAAGGGTTGGAAAATGTTTAGAAATGAATTTGGGAATTTTTGGATATTTTTGGGGATTTTTCTGATATTGAAAAATGTGCTCGAAATGCAATTCTGTGTAGGTTCTCGGGTGCACGTAGTGTTTTGCTTCGGGTCTGTGTGGCTGACGCGTGGGCCAGCTGGGACCGGGGGTCCCGGGGTTTACTGTGCTGCGAACTCGGTCCACAGAGGTGTGGACCGAGCCGTGCGCGTGAGTGTGGCGCACGGTGCGCCGGGCGCATGGGCGCGGGGAGCGGCTGACAGCTCGGGCCCGCGTGCCAGCGACTCAGCGCGGGTCCGGCGACGTGGTGCGGCGGCTGGGCGCGCACGCGCGGCGGCGCGGCGCCGGAGTGCTCGCCGGCTGGCGGTGTGGTGGTCGGAGGCGGTGCGGGAGTGGGTGCCGGGACTCCACGTGCGACGGGGAAGGTGGCGGGGGAACATGGTGTCGAGCGCGGTGACCGGAGCGGCGGCGCGACGCGGCCGGAGTACGGCGGCGCGTCGGCGTGCGGGGTAAAACGCGCGCGAGGGCGCGAGTGCAAGTTTGTGACGGGCAGCGTGTGCGCGCGCGTGCGGGGAAGTCGTGCGCGTGCTCGGGCTGACCGGGGAAGGCGTCGCGGTGACCGGAGGTGAAGGGGAAAAGGGCCGGCGCGGCGGTCCTCGGTGAGAGCCGTGCTCAAGTGCGCGCGGAGGATGAAGAAGAGGCGCTAGGGGTGCGGGAAGAAGTGGTGAAGCTCACCTCGAGCTCGGAGTATGTGGGGAGCGACGAAGGAGGCGGATTCGAAGCTCGCCGGAGTTGGTCGGAGTTGAGGGAAATGAGGAGTGGAGCTCGGGTGTGCGAGGTGAGTGAGCTAGTGTGGGCGAAACTGAGAATAGGAGGTCCCGGTGCTTCTTATATAGGCGTTTGGAGGCGCGGGGGTGGCCGGGAAATATCCCGAGTTCGTCGGGATATTTCCGGCGAGGTAGCGTGCTCGCGACGCGAAGGGTAGGGGCCGGAGCTCGGTGTGTTGCCACGCGGCGCTGAGAGAGGAGGGGGGTCCCGGGTGCGGTGAGGTCGCGCGGTCGCGTTGGTTCAACGCGAGCTCGCGGGCGGCGGAGTTCACCGGAGTAAATGGCGAGGGCGTCGTGCTTCACGTTGCCGGTTGACTGGGGGGAAGAGGAAGGAGGGGGCCCGGGCGGGGGAAGCGCGGGAGAGAGCGGAGAAGCCACACGTGGCCGGCAGTGGAAGTCACGCAGCGGCGGGGGAGCAAATCTCCGGCCGGCACGCCGGTCTTGTCGGGCGGCGCGCGCGTCCGGAGGTTGACGACGCCTCCGGGCCCGCGCGTCAGCGACCGGGCGCGGCGCTGGGGCGATGCTGGGCCGCGTGGGCCGGCGCGGCGACGCGGGAGGGGGAAAAAGAAAATGGAGGGCTGGGCCGGGCGCGGAGAAAAGGGAAGAAGACGGCCCGATAGAGAAGGAAATGCTTTTCTTTTTCCCGGATTTGGATTTTTGGAGGGATTTCAAAGGGGTTTGAATTTGAATTTGAAATGGAATTTCACCACTCACTCAAATAATCAAAATAAAGGCAATAAAACAGCAAATATGCATATGAGGTTTTCATGCATGATTTTATTTCGGGAAAAATTTAAATTGGCCCTATTTGAGTCTAGTTAGTTTATTTAAGTTTGGAAATTTTGAAAATTCAAATTTTTAGAGTTTATCGTCATGGTCCAAAATTACGGGTACTACAGACCTACCCCCCTTAAACAGAATCTCGTCCTCGAGATTCCGACTCGTTCTCGAATAGGTACGGAAACTCCTTCTTCAGGTCATCTTCTCGCTCCCATGTGGCCTCTGCCTCTGTGTGATTACTCCATTGCACTCGGCAAAATCTTATGGCTTTCCTTCTCGTTAACCGAGTAGCAACATCCAAGATCTTTACAGGCCTTTCCTGATATCGGAGATCGGGCTGGAGGTCCATCACTTCAGTGGGTACCACTTCCTCTGGAACTCTCAGACATTTCTTTAGTTGCGAGACATGGAAGACGTTATGCACGTCGGACATCTCCTCAGGAAGTTCAAGGCGGTACGCCACTTTTCCGATCCGCTTAAGTATCTTGAACGGTCCAATGTACCTCGGGGCTAACTTTCCCCTGACTTGAAACCTTCGTGTACCTCGAATGGGTGATACCTTGAGATACACATAGTCCCCTTGTTCAAAACTCAAATCTCTACGCCTTGTGTCCGCGTAGCTCTTCTGCCTGCTCTGGGCTACTTTTAAATTCTCTCTGATCTGTGCCACCTTCTCTTCGGCATCCTTAATAATGGCAGGTCCAAAGAATGACCTTTCTCCCACTTCTGACCACATTAGTGGTGTTCTGCACTTCCTGCCATATAATGCCTCGAACGGCGACATTTGTAGGCTTGTTTGATAGCTATTATTGTAGGAGAATTCTGCGAAGGCTAGACTCTTCTCCCAGTCTTTTCCATAGACTAGGACACATGCTCTCAGCATGTCTTCCAAGATTTGGTTTACTCTTTCCGTCTGTCCGTCTGTCTGGGGATGGTATGCAGAGCTATAGTCTAGCTTGGTTCTTAGCAACCCATGTAGGCTCTTCCAAAATCTGGAAGTGAACTGTGAGCCTCTATCAGACACTATTCTGCTTGGAACTCCATGTAGCTTGAGGATGTGATCCACATAGAGCTGAGCGTACTTGTCCGCTCTGTAATTTGCCTTGACTGGTATAAAATGGGCGACCTTAGTCAGGCGATCCACTACGACCCATATTGAGTTATTTCCTTTCGGGGTCCTGGGCAAACCTACGATGAAATCCATGCTGATTTCATCCCACTTCCACACTGGGACATGTAGTGGTTGTAGTAATCCTGCGGGTCTCTGATGTTCTGCCTTTACTCTCTGACATACGTCACATCTGGCTACAAACTCTGCAATGTCTCTCTTCATGCCAATCCACCAGTACTTCTGCTTCAAATCCGAGTACATCTTGGTACATCCAGGGTGAATGGAGTAGGCAGAGTTATGTGCTCATCCAGAATAAGTTGTCGATAGCCACCCACATTTGGTACGCAGATTCGATCTTTGTACCATAGGGTTCCCTGGTTATCCACTCGAAATCCAGGGGCTTTGTCCTCTCCTGTCTTTCTCTTAAGATCCAGGATTTCCTCGTCTATCTCCTGAGCAGTGCGTATCTTGCTCTCCAGTGTTGGTTCTACACATAGCATGTTCAACTGGCCTGGCTGGGCGAAGTGTAGGTTTAGTTTTTCCATCTCTGCTTGTAACTCAGACCTCCTTTTAGATATTCTGACACGATGTCGTGGTGCCTTGCGACTTAATGCATCTGCCACTACATTGGCTTTGCCTGGGTGATAGTGTATTTCCAGTTGTAATCCTTGATCAACTCTAGCCATCTTCGCTGCCGAAGGTTTAAGTCTGACTGTGTGAAGATATACTTTAGGCTTTTATGATCCGTGTATATCTCACACTTGTTTCCAATCAAATAGTGTCTCCAAATCTTAAGTGCATGAACAACGGCTGCTAACTCCAAGTCATGAGTAGGGTAGTTTTGCTCATGTGTCTTCAATTGCCTCGATGCATAGGCTACCACTCGTCCATCTTGCATTAAAACACATCCCAATCCTTGTCGAGACGCGTCGCAGTACACGACGAAGTCCCGGTGGATATCTGGCAAGGTCAGCACTGGGGCTGTTGTCAACCTTTTCTTTAATTCCTGGAAACTTCTCTCACAAGCTTCTGTCCACTTAAATTCCTTGCCTTTCTGGGTCAAGGCTGTCATAGGCCTGGCTATCTTGGAAAATCCTTCGATGAATCTACGGTAGTATCCTGCCAAACCAAGGAAACTTCTGACTTCCGTCACATTGGTTGGTTGCTTCCAATTGGTGACTGCTTCGACTTTGGATGGATCGACTGACACTCCTTCTTCGGTCAGGATATGTCCAAGGAATGCTACTCTATTTAGCCAAAATTCGCACTTGCTGAATTTGGCATACAGCTTGTGTGCTCTCAGCCTTTCCAACACTATTCTCAAATGCTCTTCGTGCTCTTGGGCACTCTTTGAGTAGATCAGAATGTCGTCTATGAAGACAACGACAAATCGATCTAGCTCTTCCATAAAGACCTTATTCATTAAGTTCATGAAATAGGCCGGTGCATTCGTGAGCCCAAATGGCATCACTGTGAACTCATACTGTCCATATCTAGTGACAAATGCTGTCTTCAGAATGTCTGCCTCTCTGATCTTGAGTTGGTAATATCCAGATCTCAGATCTATTTTAGAGAAATACTTGGCTCCTTTTAATTGATCAAATAGATCATCGATCCTGGGCAGTGGGTACTTGTTCTTGATGGTGACCTCGTTCAGTGATCTATAGTCTATGCACATTCTGAGGCTTCCATCTTTCTTCTTTACGAACAGAACGGGTGATCCCCATGGTGATGAGCTAGGTCGGATAAATCCTTTTTCTAACAACTCTGCTATTTGTTTCTTTAACTCTGCCAACTCATTGGCTGCCATCCGATAGGGTCTCTTGGCTATCGGGGATGTGCCAGGAATGAGGTCTATTATGAACTCTATGTCTCTGTCAGGTGGCATGCCTGGCAGATCGTCTGGGAATACATCAGGATATTCGCAGACTACTGGCACTTCCTCTAGAGGTGTAGCCTCTGTGCTGCACACCATAGGCATGTCTCTTGGCCTCCTCGGTGCACATTCCACTTTAATCCCTTTGTGATTTACCAGTGAAACTCTCCGAGTGTCACAGGCTATATTGCCCTTGTGTTTACTTAACCAGTCCATTCCAAGGATAACGTCTATTCCACAGGACTGAAGGACTACTAAGTTCGCTAGGAACTCTACCCCACTTAAAAGGATTTTAACCCGTGGGCATCCCAACATGCACTTAATCTCCGCTCCAGGAGATCGGGTTATTAGGGGTTGTTTTAGCAAGACAGTTGGCACATCATTTGTTTCCACAAACTTTGAGGCAATGAATGAATGTGATGCACCAGAGTCAAACAATACTGTTGCAAGTGTTGAGTTGACGAGGTACTCACCGAGTACGACGTCCGGTGCTTCCTCTGCTTCCTGAGCATCAATATGGTTGACCCTTCCACGTCCAAAGGATTGATTGCTCCTACGCTGCTGTCCTGCAGATTGATGTCCTCCACGGCTAGCTCCTGATGCAGCGGTTCTGACGCTGTTTGATTGATGTGGCTGGGTGGGTGCATTGCTCTGGTTCTTGTAAGGACAATTTGCAATCATGTGGCCTGGCTCACGGCAGTAGAAGCAAGTTCTTTTGTCCATGTTGGGTTGAGCAACACTGGAACTGCTCTTCTGTTGACTGCCGGAATTCTGATTGCGGTTTGAGGGTACATAGCTCTGCTGGTTGGATGCTGAGGTCCTGTACTGCATTGTTGGCTGGAACCTTGGCTTCTGAGGAAAATTACCTCTCTGTCTTTGGTTCCTCTCACTTTGCTTATACTTCTGCGCATTGAACTTGCGCTTCCGATCATGCTCGATGTGAGAACGAGCATCCTCCAAAAGTATGGCACGGTTCATGAGCGTATTAAAGTCTGGGTAGATGTGGGTAATCAGTTGCATTCTCAAACTAGGGCTGAGTCCCTTTCTGAAGTGATCCTGCTTCTTCTTGTCTGTGTTAACATCTTCTGGAGCATAACGGGCCAACTTCATAAACTTTCTGATATACTGGTTTACCGTCATCGCTCCTTGCTTCAGAGCGCGGAACTCGTCAGCCTTCATTTCTATAATTCCTTCCGGGATGTGGTATCTCCGGAATTCTTCCTGGAATTCTTCCCAGGTGATAGCTTCTGCATTCTCTGCTCCTTCTCGGTAATTGTCCCACCATTCACTTGCTGCACCTTTCAATTGGTGAGATGCAAGCAGCACTTTCTCTCTATCATCCGCATGCACCAAATGCAGCTTTTTGGTGATATCCCTTAGCCAATCATCGGCAGCTAGAGGGTCCTCTTCAATACCCTCGAATGTCGGGGGTCTAAGCCTCATAAATTCCGACATCTTACTCTGCTGTCCAGGAGCACGATCCAAAAGTCCTTGCGCAATTATCTCCATTAAGCGGGTCTGATTATCCATGACTTGCACAAGGTTTGTGACAGGTGGGGGTGGTGGTATATGTCCACCTCTTCCTCTTCCTCTGCCTCTACCTCTGTTCTGCTGTCCTCCACCTCTGTTCTGTTGTCCTCCACCTCTGTTCTGCTGTCCTCCTATATGAGGAATAACCTCATTCTCTCCTACTTCGGCTTCAACTTCTTGT
This sequence comes from Eragrostis curvula, assembly GCA_007726485.1. Lineage (NCBI taxonomy): Eukaryota > Viridiplantae > Streptophyta > Magnoliopsida > Poales > Poaceae > Eragrostis > Eragrostis curvula. The sequence goes on along the minus strand of RWGY01000897.1, from coordinate 60,332 downwards.
TCACCCTGAACCATTTCCTCTTCGTGTTCTTCCTCTTCTTCATGGGCATCCTCGTAGATGTCTTCGTTTCTGCCTCTGCCACGTCCTCTGCCTCGGTTCTGCTGTCCTCCACCACGATTACGACCACGTCCAGGGTTCTGGACTTCCTCATGGTCGTCTTCTTGTTCACCACGTGCACGACGCTGGCGTTGTGCAATTCTGTTTGACCGTTTGGGAGGCATCTGTTCCGGTGGGGCGTAGAAAAGGAAAGATAAGAAAACGTCTCTAGCGATTTGGAAGGTTGAGGAGAATAAACAAGACAATGGAAAGACGTTCCATCAATCTTGCGCACACAAACAATAAGATCCAGCATCAATACATCAACACAGCACTGCATTTCATAATAACAAGGTTCGATCACACATACCAAAGTCCTTTCTTATTTATATACATGAAAGGACTCAACGAAACCTAGACTACGACAGGACTCACCACAAGGGGAGTTCTAGACCACGACTCACATCACACAAGTCTCCACTGGAGACAACCCTAACTCTAGACTCTGGACGCTACTCGAGACAGCGCCTAGCACTAGAAACTAGACACTATCGAGACGACTGCGCTACTACTAACTAGCGCTGCTCAAGCTAGGTAACCCTGGTCTCGCAGCCACTCCTCGTGAAGGTCGAACGGGTCCTGAACAAGCTGGTCCGTGCTGAGCAGGCGGTAGTACTCCTCCAGTGCTGGGTCCGCTGGGTCCGCTGGAGTCGGCGTCGGAAGGCTCTCTGGCAGCTCCTGTGCTGGTGGGGTGTCGTACAGTGCTGGCTGCTCCTGCTCTGCTGGCACGTCCGTCTGGGCAGGCTGCTCCTCGCCCATCACCTCGTCGTCGTCTCCAGGAAGGTCCACGAAGTTCTCCGCCACTGACTCCTCAGTGGGGGCAACTCCGTAACCAGTCTCCTCAGTGGACTGCTCTCTCAGGAGTGCTGCCTCTAACTCGTCGGCCCACTCCATAAGGTCCTGGGTGTCCTCTGAGTCAGTGTGTCCCTGGCTGTCAGAACCTAATCCTGAGTCGCCTCCAGTCGGGTCCGAACCTCCAGAAGTCCAAGAGTCTCCAGTCGGCTCAGTGTCGGGGTCGGAGTCCGTCGGGCAAGCGTAGTGAAGGTGACGTGCTGGTCCTCCGATCCTCGGGGTCATCCTGCGGCGGGGTCCTACTCCAACCTCGTGAAGCCTCACGTAGCAGCGGTCCACCTCTCTGATAAGGTACAGAGCGTCCTCCTCCCAGAGTCTCCTCACAAACTCAAGTCGGGAGGTCAGACGCGCAACCTCCTCCTGGGACGCAGCAAGCTGTGCCTGAGTCTCCGCTAGCTGTGCCTGAGTCTCTCGAAGTCGACGGACGTCCTCGTCCCACCACTCGGCGGCCTGCTCGAGGCAGCGAACGGTCTGGGCACGACTCTCCTCCAGCTGAGCAAGCTCGGCACGAAGGTCCTCCATCTACCTACACACACACAAATTTTGAAAAGAAGGTAAGTACGGGAGAAAATGATTTTATAAACGGAGCACAAGTAGGGAAGTAGAATTTTCGCAAATAGTTTGTATAAATTACTACTCTCTCTCACTCATTTCCATCCTAAGGGTCATCCTACGGGCAAGTATGGCTCTGATACCACTCTGTCATACCCCATTTTATGAGGTACTTGAATACACCGTATCAGTCCCTGGATCAGTCGCTGATACGGCCATTCTCACAGATTGGCAAATTCAGAGAACATACCTTTTATTTATTACCGAAGATCATTACAAGCCTTTATATTACATAAAGGTCTTTGAAACGGCCAGAGGCCTTACAACTCCACACATTACATCAAGACGGCCGTTGCTGGGAAGCAGCAACGCCACACTTTATTCTACGCAACGGACGGCGGCAGCGGATCCACTCCACAGGCATCCTTGCGCTGGACGACCCTAATCTTCTTCGCCATCGCCCTGGAAGTCGTACTCGGGTTCTTCTTCTGGAGGGATGATGGAGATAGGGGGGGGTGAGTACATAAGGTACTCAGCAAGTCCTACACAAGGGTGACTCCCATGCAAGGGTATTGTCAAGGTGTAGGCTGAAGGTTTTATCAATCGGCCGGAAAGCCAATTTTTGATGCAGGGGTTTGTTTTGAAAATCAAAACAATTTTGCAAATGCTCTAAGTCAAGGTTATTGAGATTTAGTGGGGTTGTGGCCCTGGGGGAGAATAAATCCTTCCCGCCAGTTCCCAAATTTTAGTCGCTGGCAGGCAACCAGCACACGGCTCCAAACCGGCGTTTTTCCGAAAACACACACGCCAAGGAGAACTCACGCCAAAGTCTAATCATGTGACGGCCATGGCTTTCGCGTCGTCCAATACCGTGGAACACGGCTATCCGGATAGATTCTTATCCTCTGCAGAGGGTGTACACTTTCCCCACGAGGGGTGCCAGACCTTCCCACCGTCGTGGGTTGGTAAGACACGCTAATGGTCCCGTACCTGCCTAGTGTCACCACGGTACCACCTCGGAAATTCCGCGACCAGGGGCTTCATAAAATAATAATCATAATCATGGCCAAAGCCGAACAACTCCTCCTGCCGGATCCGACGCCAATATCGTCAAGACCTTCTCCTGGCTTCCGATTGCACTCTGCCTCCTGGTGGTACCGGGCGATCACTAGTAGGGTGTGGTTCCAAACTCCTCCCATAAAGGAGCCTCGTGGTTGCACTGTGTGCTAGGCCAGACGGTACACGAACCGGTCCTTATACGACCGAAGCAAGCATCTTCAATAGCTACCCTCCAATGAGGGATAGCGTCCCAGAGATAGCCTCCCCACTGAGGACTACCTCGCTTGCTCCCGTCTAAAAACATAACCCCCACTATGGGTTTTCTTACTAATCCCACCCCTTTTATTTCACACACACATCACCAAGTCACACACACATTTTCACACAAAAACATGTGAAGCATATTATTAATTAACACGGTGTGATAAACCTAAGCGGCAATATTATCCAACAATTCATTAAAGATTAATGATGTTGGAACCTAGGGCTAACAAGGATTAAGGATAACAATAGTCAAGGCATGGCTTAACCAATATTAGGTTACTCTAGCATTTAAAATCATTTTAAATGACTATGCAAGATTTATTTGCAAACAAGCTCTAATTGGGATATTTTGTAAACGTAGGATCAATATGATCAAGGTGGTTAGGACTTGCCTTCACCAAAATCTTCTTCCTCTAAGCCTTCCTCGTAGTCGGGGTCCTCGTACTCCTCGTCGTCGACTTGATTATCTAACGAGCAAATAAAAGAAAATCTAAATCTACCGCTTCACACAAATAAGCAATCATTAAAATAAAATGAAATAAAATACCAAAAATGACACAAAGAGAATGGCTCTGGTGTGGTTGGATAGAGGGTGATTTTAGATGAATTTTGGCACAAGAATCACTTGATTTGGATTTAAAACGGAAAAGATATTGACATTTGAATGTAAAGGATTATATTGGAATTAGGGGAGATTAACTTAATGCAAGTATAATCTTCACCCAAATTTTCCAGAGGTGCACAAGGGTTGGAAATTGGTTAGAAATGAATTTGGGAATTTTTGGATATTTTTGGGGATTTTTCTGATATTGGAATAGTGCTCGAAATTCATTTCTGTGTACACTCTTGGGTGTACCCAGCAATTTGGGCTGTGTGGCTGAGGCTGACAGGTGGGCCAGCTGGGCCAGGGGCCCGGGGTTTACTGTGCTGTGGACTCGGTCCACAGAGGTGTGGACCGAGCCGTGCGCGTGAGTGTGGCGCACGGTGCGCCGGGCGCATGGGCGCGGGGAGCGGCTGACAGCTCGGGCCCGCGTGCCAGCGACTCAGCGCGGGTCCGGCGACGTGGTGCGGCGGCTGGGCGCGCGCGCGCGGCGGCGCGGCGCCGGAGTGCTCGCCGGCTGGCGGTGTGGTGGTCGGAGGCGGTGCGGGAGTGGGTGCCGGGACTCCACGTGCGACGGGGAAGGTGGCGGGGGAACATGGTGTCGAGCGCGGTGACCGGAGCGGCGGCGCGACGCGGCCGGAGTACGGCGGCGCGTCGGCGTGCGGGGTAAAACGCGCGCGAGGGCGCGAGTGCAAGTTTGTGACGGGCAGCGTGTGCGCGCGCGTGCGGGGAAGTCGTGCGCGTGCTCGGGCTGACCGGGGAAGGCGTCGCGGTGACCGGAGGTGAAGGGGAAAAGGGCCGGCGCGGCGGTCCTCGGTGAGAGCCGTGCTCAAGTGCGCGCGGAGGATGAAGAAGAGGCGCTAGGGGTGCGGGAAGAAGTGGTGAAGCTCACCTCGAGCTCGGAGTATGTGGGGAGCGACGAAGGAGGCGGATTCGAAGCTCGCCGGAGTTGGTCGGAGTTGAGGGAAATGAGGAGTGGAGCTCGGGTGTGCGAGGTGAGTGAGCTAGTGTGGGCGAAACTGAGAATAGGAGGTCCCGGTGCTTCTTATATAGGCGTTTGGAGGCGCGGGGGTGGCCGGGAAATATCCCGAGTTCGTCGGGATATTTCCGGCGAGGTAGCGTGCTCGCGACGCGAAGGGTAGGGGCCGGAGCTCGGTGTGTTGCCACGCGGCGCTGAGAGAGGAGGGGGGTCCCGGGTGCGGTGAGGTCGCGCGGTCGCGTTGGTTCAACGCGAGCTCGCGGGCGGCGGAGTTCACCGGAGTAAATGGCGAGGGCGTCGTGCTTCACGTTGCCGGTTGACTGGGGGGAAGAGGAAGGAGGGGGCCCGGGCGGGGGAAGCGCGGGAGAGAGCGGAGAAGCCACACGTGGCCGGCAGTGGAAGTCACGCAGCGGCGGGGGAGCAAATCTCCGGCCGGCACGCCGGTCTTGTCGGGCGGCGCGCGCGTCCGGAGGTTGACGACGCCTCCGGGCCCGCGCGTCAGCGACCGGGCGCGGCGCTGGGGCGATGCTGGGCCGCGTGGGCCGGCGCGGCGACGCGGGAGGGGAAAAAGAAAATGGAGGGCTGGGCCGGGCGCGGAGAAAAGGGAAGAAGACGGCCCGATAGAGAAGGAAATGCTTTTCTTTTTCCCGGATTTGGATTTTTGGAGGGATTTCAAAGGGGTTTGAATTTGAATTTGAAATGGGATTTCACCACTCACTCAAATAATCAAAATAAAGGCAATAAAAACAGCAAATATGCATATGAGGTTTTCATGCATGATTTTATTTCGGGAAAAATTTAAATTGGCCCTATTTGAGTCTAGTTAGTTTATTTAAGTTTGGAAATTTTGAAAATTCAAATTTTTAGGGTTTCTCGCCATGGTCAAAATTACGGGTACTACAGGAGTATGGACTAATAGAGAAGATTGGCACTTTTGGTTTAGAAGCTAAAGAAGCCAAAATCGGCATGCCAATTTATGGCGACGACGTGGCACGGCTTGACAGGGAACAAGAAAGCCGGCGGGACCGCGCGGCGAGGATGCACCAGACGCGACTTGACTGAAGGGCAGGCACGTCTCAAATAGCCAAATTATTAATTTCATCGAAGCTTTCTCAAACTACAACATTAAAAAATACAGAGAGTACTTTTTTTTTGAGCCAACAAAGAGAGTGCTTGGTACGTCAAAATTTAACCAAAATGTACTTTTCCACCAGGTATGGAGACGAGCTGTCCACCGAGGCATTTGGTCGCCGAATTGAGAGGAAATACAGCAGCAGCGGCGGCGTTCGTCGCCGGTGGGGCGTTCGTCGCGTGTGGTAGCACAGAACGCCGCCCTTGACTGTCCTTGAACGTTAGCCTCAGCGGCGTCTTTGTCTCCCACATCTTTGTCGCCTCAGCGCATGAAGGGCGGGCTGGCCAAGTGCCTTCGACGAGCGAGCTGGAAGCGCAGGAGTTCAATCAAGTACTGCTACTTCAAGAAGATGGTTATGCTGCTGTTTTACTACTTCCCAAAAAGCCGCAACCGCCCTCGCTGGGCGACGAGCTGAATGGCTTGTCCCATCATCCCGTACAATTCAGTTCTGTGTACAACACGTTTGCCTAATGTGCTCTGGCAATACCTGACGCATCCCACTCTTATTGAGGAAGTCAAGAGAGTTTTGGCAACCAGGTATAGCTCATGCCACTAATGGAGAAGATTTCTACTTGCAGTCTAGACCCTTGATGCTATATGGCCACTAATTCTCCTACCTTAGAGTCTTACTAGTAGTAAACAAGATATATATACAACTGGCTAAGTTGTGGTACATTGGTGCTGGTGACCAATATCTCGATGTCAAAAAATTGTATATGATTCATTAAAAGTAGATGTACTCAATCTTTAGTTCCATAAATACAATGGCACTTCTACAGACATCTCTCTCTCTCTCTCTCTCTCTCTCTCTGTGTGTGTGTGTGTGTGTTTCATACTTGCTAGGTGAACATTGCTTGAAATTTCTGTAATTGTTCATTGTTAACGAGGCGCTTATTCTCTTTGTGGAGAAGTGTTGGTAAGCATGATAGGTCGTTGACTATCAACTGTCAGTTCAACTAATCTTGGTAAATATTTGTTTTCACTAGAAGTGACAATATATTTCAAACTGTAAAATAGTCATTAAGTTTGATTAATGGAAGCATATTTGCCTTTACATGTTATTACTGTGCTTATAAAGTTACTTTACCGTTCTGGAAACAAACATTCCGTGAACCTACACAGCTCCAGATCGAGTTCCACGGCATCCAATGGAGCCACTAGATTATGTTTCAGAACTGGACAGCAGGGGGTTATGTGCAAAAGAAAAAGGTTTTCAGTGATGCCAAAACTCCGACCGTCCACAGTGGCAAGCCACGTCAGCACTCAAAACGGGTCAGCACCCGTTTGGACCAGTCGTGCGACCCATAACAAGATTAGGGAGCTAAAAATGCAATTTGAGAGTTTAGGGACCTAAACGACACGGCCGGACAAGTTTAAGGACCCGTGGTGCACTTCACTCTTTAAATAATTAACATATTCAAATTCTTTACATGACTACAGTGAAATCTCATCCTGCCTGGCAATTGTAAATCTCCTTGGTTTCGCCTTTTTTGCCTCCCAAACTTTTTCTGTGTTATCCTCTACTCCAATTTTTCTTTGAACAGGGCTGCAACCTTCTGTTGTACAGGATTTTCTGGAGTGTCCCGAAAATGATCACCAATATTCCTCTTAATTGGAACAATTCCTTCTGGTCAGAAACCTTTTTTCACTGATCTCAGTAGGTGTTCAGCACACTATGTTTCACTGAATTGTAGTCCATCTTTCCTCTGAACATTTTGTTTGATTGGATGGATTCCCTCTGTCCAAACTGAAACTGAGGGCGTGAAAGGGAGATCTCTTATCGTTGCGTTGCTGAGTTCTCGAACCATGGTCTCCATCATCCGACTTCATGTTTGCTTCAGCAACTGCATCTCTCCCACTCTAAGATTGATCACTCTGCGATTACCCACTCTAAGATTGATCACTCTGCGATCACCCCTCTTCAACGAATTTCACCTTGATGAACAACCCAGCCCGGATCACGCCTCGCTGGATTGTTGCCATTGTCCCCATCGTCGTTCTGCACCTGGCCCTGAGCAGCGATGTCGAGCTCGAGGACTGTGCCAATGTGCCATGGCACTGCGTCACGGCGACGAAGCTGCCGCCCTCGACGTGAACCAGCGACATCTTGTTGCCATGCGCGTCGCGCTCCCGGTCCGGGCGTACACGATCTCTCTCTCTCTCTCTCTCTCTCTCTCTCTCTCTCTCTCTCTCTCTCTCTCTCTCTCTCTCTCTCTCTCTCTCTCTCTCTCTCTCCTCTCTCTCTCTCTCTCTCTCTCTCTCTCTCTCTCTCTCTCTCTCTCTCTCTCTCTCTCTCTCTCTCTCTCTCTCTCTCTCTCTCTCTCTCTCTCTCTCTCTCTCCGTGTGTGTTCTTTGAGAGAAACTCCAAACTTATCTTCGCGTGCTTTTAGAAAAGCATACATTTATTAGTGGCAGAATTAATCTTGTCTCGTGGGAATTTTTTTTTGTTCTAAACACCAGTTGGTGCATGCAAAACAAACCAAGCATGGCTTCTTGCTAGGCTAGCCACCAGCTACGTGCATCGTCCATGCGTTGCGCCACGCCGGATGAGCTACGTGCACCTGTTGACTAACGAACATGCTTGGCACCACCCGCGGCTGTGGCGATGGCGCTGTCCTTATAGGCGCGGGTGTCTGGTGACGCCGTCGACGATCAGGTCGTGGAAGAGGCGCTTGAGCTCCTGCAGCGCCCCTCGAGGAGGACGTCGATCGGTGAGGACCCCTCGACACCTCGCCTGAGATGCAGTGTCTAGGCAGCCGCCCTGGAGAACGCCAACTGGCTCATCAAAAGTTGCAGAAACTGGTGGACCCCGTCGTGGTACGAGCACCACCAGTTGGCGCTCTCAGGGCACGACCGGCGGTCGGGGTCCTTGACCTCGTCCAGGTCGTCCTCGACGCGGTGCAAGCAACTGCTGATGCTATCTCCAATGCCCAAACAGCTCGCATAGAACCAGAACCTGTATGCAATCCTGTGGCTGTGGCAACAATTCAAGTTTAATTCTCATTCCCGGTGCATCTCATTCTTAGCTACCTCCATTGGATGCCGATGTCATTTCATCCTCATGATTTGCTGCTTCTAGCATCAAGTAAACTAAAAGGGAAGTCAGTGGGTTTCGACTATATATGTAGCTTGTGCAATTTCTTGGGCTATATGGATATGGACTAACAGAGAAGATTGACACATTTGGTCTAGAAGCTAAAGAAGCCAGTGAATAACCAACCTTGACGTCTTACTAGTCCACTACCTATATACACAGCTTTCTTCTTAATGAAGACAGTGCACCTGCTCATTTCTTGAGTATATACTCAACTAAGTAGTAATGCACGGTAGCTGCTGGTAACCAATAGCTCGAGGGTCGAAAGTTGGTACATCAGTCATTAAATAAAAGGCGATGTAATCAGCCTTTAGTTTCATCGGTCATAGGTGCCACAACACTTCTGCAGACATCTCTCTTTTTTTTTTCTGTTTCTTCCTGTACTTCATCAAGGCACCAATAGACAGGTAACTTAGACGCCAATTGATGAACAGTACAGAAGATACCTCCTTTTGTCCAAGAACAAAATATTCAAAAACCAAACGTCAACAAGTTGATTAAAGAGACATAGGAGTGCGCTTTTATATGTTACAATTATTAACTTTCTTTAAAAGTCTTGAAAAAGAGCATTCTCCACGGATGAAACACAATCAAATTTAATTAACAAGCAATTTCAAAATCTCCCGGCACTGTCGATGGAGAACCTCGGCGGCCGTCTGGTGCGCTGCGTCATTGAGACATACTTTTAAACTCCAAAATGTTACCAAAAGGAAAGCTGAACATCGGAATGCTATATATGGTGAGACATACTTTTAAATTCCAAAATATTACTCCCTCTGTTTTTAATTATATGACATCGTTGACTTTTTTGTTGAAATTTGACCAACAATATATATGAAAATAGTTAGTTGCTATTTGTACAAATATTTATGAATAAGACGAATGGTCAAAGTAACCAAAAAATCATTGGCATCATATATTAAAAACGGAGGGAGTACCATGCAGAACTCTTTAACTTTCACAATGATTTTGGCTGGCTTCTATACCTGACAAGTTGCATAATATTGCTAATTCGGCCGCCCCACCTAGGCTCCAATATTGGCTTCCCTCATCCAGAGAAATGAGCACCCAACACACAAAAAAAAAAAAACAAGGAGCCTCGCCATTGAACCTGCCGATCCATCTAGTGTAGATGGGGCGTGTCCTTCAGCTTGCACAGGCGGAGATCGATCTTGCCAGCAACAATTGCATGACGAGTGTCATTTCAGCCTTCATCTTCTGGTCCTTCTAACAACAAAACTAAATAGCATGTCAATGATTTGTCAATATCTAGCCCATGCAATTTTTTCACGCAATATGTGAGACGTCTGTTCGAGAAAACTGTTACCAACGGTCTAGAAGCTATATGTAACCGGCTATTCCAACCTTCTTGCCTTACTAATATGTACAACTATCTAAGTTGTGGAACATGGCTTCTAGTGACAAATAGCTCGAGGGCCAAAAGATGGTACATCATTCATTAAAAGGAGATGTAATAAGCATAAACGTCCTTTATTCATAAATACAACACATCTACTAACATACCTTTCTTCGTTTTTAGTCGCACTTCATCACTCATCAGGACAACAATACACAGCCACACAGGTAATACATAAAACTTGGCCTGTGAGGGAGACGCAGGAGCCAATTGGATTGTACAGAGATAACCTCCTTTTGTTTAAGGAAAACATTAACAATTTGGTTAATAGAGACATATGCCCTTCCATGTTATAGACTTTCTTTACAGTCTTTAAACAAACATGCCATGAACCTACACTGGTTCAGATTGAGCTCCAAGAAAACACGTGATTTTGAATGCTTGCTCGAGAAGCAGTGTTGTTCAGTATGATTATATATTGCTTGAGCTATTGGACTGCAAATGCCATGCAGTGAGACTAGATACAATATTCTATATTTCGGTAAAAAGAAAGAAGTCTAACTGAAACAAAGAAGGCGTACGTGACTAACTCAGAGAGATACAGGATATGACAACGAATGTTCCCAAAATGTACGTTCCCTTTGGGCTGCAACTTGCAGCGACAATGTAATACACAGGCAAAAATCCGCATTTAAAGAATGACTAGATTCCTCGCAAAAAAAAAAAAAAAGAATGACTAGATTCCAAGCGCGGCTGCTGATAGCTAGCTTGTGGTACGAAATTACCAATTAGGTATGCCTGCTCGCTTTCCACTGCATCTAATGAGCACCCGCTGCCGCGGCCGTGGTGATGAGTCTGCTGACCTTCCTCATCCTCAAACGTCGGTACGGTCATCTCTGATTGCACCAACACGGGACGAGGACGGCGTCGTTGAGGCGCTGCAGGCTGCGAAGTCCTTCTATCTGGCGCGTTGTCGAGTTGTCCCCCGCCACCGTCGCGGCGGCCCCCCGGCACCATCGACGGAGGTCCTCTGCGGCCGCCCTGGTGTCCGTCTAGCTCTCGCAGGCGCGCACCGCCTGGCGCAGTGAGAGGAGCACGAACCGGTGGACACCAATGCAGCAGGAGTCACTCCAATAGGAACTCTGAAGATCGACGGCCTCATCCAGGTCTGCCGCCACCGCGTCCTTCTCCCACCCGCGCTCCCACTGGAACTTGCATCTGTCTGCTTTTTCTAAAATGACCAAGACTTTATTAATCTGTTAGTCGTTTTTGCAACCATTGGACGTTTTTTTTTTTTGATAGGACGCCCTTTAATATAGTTTAATTCGTGTGTAATAGGTAACTGGAATAACTCGACTTGTGCACATAAATATCAATGAATTGAATCTTTCTCTGATGCAATAGTTTGAAGTAACGAACTCCTCTTTGAAGTGAACAAGAAACTCTGAATTGTTGAGCGCTTTGGAGACAATGCAAAATTAGGTCCTGTTTGGTTGAAGACTAACGTTGTTATAACTAACATAGTCAAGTGTGGCTTGCCACAAAAGTGTGGCCAACAAATCTTTAGCCACAAGTACGGCAAAGTTAGTCAAAAAATTAAGAGTATGCCATGTAGGCCAGAGAGCTAAGAAAGCGTGGCTTGCCACAATTGTGGCAGCAAACCAAACAGCTGCCTAGTCTGTGGTGTGAGTAACATTAGGCGTGGCAAGGTTAGACACCAACCAAACATGCCCTAAGAGTTTTATTTTGGTCCAGCTACTATCATCACGATTGGAGGCCCTAGTGTATCTTGCCGACCATAATCTCTTTATCTGGCTTGTGCAACAACAGCGAACAGCTAGATTTGTTCCCAACCATTCTCCTTGTTACTTACTCCGGATATGTGCTAACCTGATCTGCCAAGTTGAACTTTGGTGAACGAACCGACTGAAATTCTTGACACCCCCAATTCCCAGAAGACATCAGCTGACAATTAGTATCACTCAATACTTTACTCTCAACCTCTTGACTGTGCTCTCCTATTCTTGTTTTTGTGGCAAAATAAGACATTGTGCTTGGTTTTGCTACGTTTTAGGTGTTGCTTCTGCTAGGCAAAAGCCACCTGGAGTCATAACAAAGATGCACAGGCAATTATTTGTGGACCAGTATATATAGGTTTGCTGAGTATGTTTGTAAATCTGACTTGCATTTACAACTTGACCAATCACATTACACCATACATATATAGGCCCTGTAACTCTGACTTGCGTTATAACTTCAGAAACCGCAGTTGTACAGCATAAACCACTGCTAGAGGTCAAGATTTGGCATGAAAGATGTATATGTAGTCGATCTGTCAAAGGTGCCTAATTATGTGTTGTTAGTGATCATTTCACGCATCTCAACTCTTCTTCGAATTTGAGAGTTAGAATCGATCTGAGCATGTATGTAAATCTGACTTGCATGTACCACCTCAGCAATCACATTACAGCATACATATATAGGGCCTGTAAGGCTGTAACTCTGACGCGTTACGACATAAGAAACCTGAAGGACCGATAAGGCGACCAGAGGGGGGGGGGGGGTGAATGGGAGCCGATAAAAATTCTTCACAAAGAACTTGGCCTATGTCACAACCCACCTCAAGAACAACCACCAAGATCACACACACATGAAACGTAATGTGTTGACCCTAGGAATGATTGTGGAAGAGATATAAACACTTACGGAAGCAAATCAAGCAAAGACACACTTAAAAAGATGATCTGGAAAAATCATAACAGAAACCTCCCATCGGATAGTCCGGTAACTTGTCGGATACTCCGGAATCTGGAACCAACATCAGAACCTCCCCATCGGACACTCCGGTAACAAGTCGGACACTCCGGCCATGGGATACTCCGGTATTATGCCGGATAGTCCGGCCCTGTCAGGACAGCTCGCGCGCAAGCTCAAGAAAAATTTCGAAACCCGACCAAACGACCTCCAAAAATCACGAAATTTGAACCATAACTTCGTCTTGAGATGGGGAACATCATCCAATAGGAGTCACACCAAAAACCCAAAGAAATCCATACGGATTTTGGATTCTACCATGAAAGGTAGGGTTTGAATGAACTAGAGAAGGAAACTCCACCAAATCATCAAATCGAAGGTGCTCGTGCCATGGATTCGGTCAAGGACCTACCAAGGATTGTTCTAGCACATCCTAGCACCAAGATCCCCCAAGAAATTCATCCCAAAATGCATCATACAAGGCGAATCGAAAATCACCCAAAATTAGCTCCGAAAATGGGGAAAATAACAAATTCGGGAATCAAGATGAGGAGAACACTTTGAGAACTAATTGATACTTGGTATTACTCAAAGATGTATGTGTCAAGCCACTCCCTAGCATACACAAACTAAGGATGACAAAAAGCTCAATCAAAGAGCCATCTCCTCTCTCTTTCTCTCCTCTCTCAAGCCCTCCCTCACAAACACAAGTGAGAGGCTCAAGGGGGCAGCCATAACCAGCCACCCACCTTATCTCTTGGACATTTTCACATCCCGAAAATGCCCCTCACACTACAACACACCCATACAACACATAAGGGCGTTTCAGTTCAACATTTTCTCCATCACCCGAATGCCGTCGGGACCTTCACAACTTAGCTTCACCTCGAAGCTACCTTCGCGATGATGCCACGTGCACCACCATCCGCCACAGCCGGTTTTGAGGCCGAAACCGGGAAACCGTCCGCCGTCGGTTTGAGGCCTAAACCGAGAAACCATCCACCACCGGTTTTGAGGCCTAAACCGGAAACCCTCCACCACGGTTTTGAGGCTAAACCGGGAAACCATCCACCACCGGTTTTGAGGCCAAACCGGGAAACCATCTCGATGTCGACGCGTGTCACCTTGTCCCGCGAACCTCATCGCCGTCACTTGCACCGGCCTCCCGTTCGCCTTGACCCTGCTCAACACGCCGTCTTCATCACCTCCACGGTTTTGAGGCCAAACCGCGAAACCGTTCGTGCTTCTCGTCCTCTCCACGTGTACGGTGTGGATCACCCTTGACCTCACCCAGCCTCTCGATCGTCCGGCCCCAAGCCCCCGCTTGGTCCCGATCCTCCTGCCATTGACCACCATGTTGACTCCATTGACCTACACATCATGAGACAAGAAAACACATTTCCTTCTCCTCTAACTTCACCAACTCCTTCATCATTGTAACTCTGGTTAGTCATAAAGCAACACTCAAAGTTGCCAAAACAAACAAACTAAAGCGACCACACAAAATCCACATTTCAACACAACACAAAGTCAATTACTCATCACAATCATCAAGCCATGGCACATCTCAACATGGCTTCTCAATCTCCCCCTTGATGAGTAAATTGACACAAAGCATATCTCATGCAATCCTCATAAACATAGATTTATATTTACGTTCCATGAGGAAGAAACCAATGTTAAATACTCATCACAATGCCAAGCCATGGTACATCTCAACATGGCTTCTCAAAACCACAGTTCTACAGCATGTGCCAGATGCTAGAGGTCAAGATTAGGCGAGCAAGATGTACGAAGTCGATATATTTTTCACTGGTTAAAGGTTCCTATCCTAGTTATGTCTTATCAGTCATTTCAGGAATCTCAACTCTGCTTTTGCCTTCCCTCGGTGCAAATCCGAATCGAACACAGACAAGATCCGGCTGCCAGGATGTACCCTGGGTGTGATTGCCATTTGAAACAGTGACGATCACCCGGCTTCCTCCTGTCTCGCCGGATCGTGGCTCGTCCCGTCGTTCTGCAATCGCCCGTGCTCAGATCAGCCGCCGAGAATACTTGCCCATGATGGACAGTGTCTAAGCCGACCGAGTGATAGTCCCACGAAGTCTCTTCTACGTGGCCGATGAATGACGGGGAACAGCTCGCTGTCGCCAGAGATGCCGTCGAGCAGTTTCTGATGCAGAACTCGGATGAGCCAGGTGGAGAATCTGGGGCAGTTGCTGTGCCGCGGCGTCAGGTACCACAGCACGCCTCCCTTGCCAATCCATGATCGTCAACCTCAGTGGCGTCCTTGTCTCCCACATTTTTGTCACCACAGCGTATGAGCGCTGGGCTGGCCAAATGCCCCGCGACGAGCGGGCTGGAAGAGGAGGACTTCAATCAAGTGCTGCTACTTCAGGAAGAGGGTTCTGCTGCTGTTCTACTACGTCAAATAAAGCCGCAACCAGGTAGAGGAGCACGACCCGTCAGCGGCAACTGAGTTCTAGCTACAACAAGAGCACCTAATATCCTGCAGCAATTCCCGATGCATCCCACGCTTATGTAGCAAGTCAAGAGAGTTTTTGACAACCAGGTATAGCTCATGCGATTTCTTGCACTATATGGACATCGACTATTGGAGAAGATCGATTGCTGCTACTTGCAGACTGCCTGTGCCTAGACCATGCTAGGTGCTATATAGTCACTAATTCATCAACCTTAGGCTCTCCGCACTCATATTCCTCTATATCCTTCCTTTAAAAGGAATATTCTGTCTTAGTCACCGAGATTCTTTCATCTATACCAATTTCCTCTGCACCCATCATTCCTCTATATCAACTACCCAATATTTTATTCAACAATCTCCAACTACCATCAGTGGGGCCCATTTGTAATTTTATCAAAATATATCCATCTGAGATCTTGTTTTGAAGGATTTATTGAAACGAATTTAATGGTGCAATCAGAATTTGATTTGGGTTTTTGGTTTGTGAGTTATAACATTTTTTAGTTCGTTAAACAAGTGGGGCCTACCACTCTCTCACCTTTACCCCTCTCTCTCTTCCAACTGGCTCACGCCGTACCGAATGGAGGAATTCCTGGCTTCCTCTCGCAGTAGCGGAACGGAGGGCTTCCTCTTGGATAGAGGGAGCCGTAGAGGACACCGCTGCAGCACATGAGTCCGGTAAACGCTCCTCCAGGGAGCGGTAGAGGGAGCCGGTGCGGGCAGCCTTAGGGTCTTACTACTTACTAGTAGTACGCTAGTTGTGGTACATGGTTGCTGGTGACAAATAGCTCGATGGCAGAAAGATCGTACATGATTCAATAAAAGGAGACATACTCAACCTTAAGATTGAACAAAAGTAGACACCTCTCCCTGCTCTGCTCCCACTCTTCCTTGCCCTCCCGCGTCTTGCAGCCGCTGGCGCCCATGCGCCTCTGATCCGCTTCAGCAACTCCTTCTCGCCGGCGGTGACAGCCGTGGACGCGCCGTGTCGTGCAAAGAACCCCAACGAGCAGGTGGCGTTCCGGTACGGCGCCGGCGAGGGCCGCGTCGCTCTGGCCGACGGAGACGGCAACGTGGAACTGGGCTCGGCGCCAGTTGGCCAAGGCGGCGTTTGTGGCCGCCGCCTACGGCGTCGTGCTCGACGACGCGAATTCGAACTGCTGTAGTACAAGCACCACCAGTAGGCGCTCTCAGGGAGTGGCCGGCGGTCGGGGTTCCCGGCCTAGTCCAGGTCGTCCTCGACGTGGCGCAAGCACCTGCCCGTGCTGTCTCCAAAGCCCAAGAAGCTGGCATAGAACCAACACCTGTTTGAAACCATGTAGCTGTGCCAGCAGCAGTTCTAGTTTAATTCGCATTCCCCGGTGCATTTCACTCTTAGCTATACCTACCGATCTAACCATGCAGCAACTGGATACAGATGTCATTTCATCCTCATCATCCGCCCCTTCTAACAACAATTGAAGTGAGTTTTGACAATGTTGCTTGTGAAATTTATTGCGTTATATGGATATGGACTAATAGAGAAGATTGGCACTTTGGGTTTTGAAGCTAGAGAAGCCAAAATCGGCATGCCAATTTATGGCGACGACGTGGGCACGGCCTGACAGGGAACAAGAATGCACCAGACGCGACTTCACTGAAGGGCAGACACGTCTCAAATAGCCAAATTAATTTCATCGAAGCTTTCTCAAACGACAACATTAAAAAAAACAGAGATTTTCTTTTGAGCCAACAGAGAGAGTGCTTGGTACGTCAAAATGTTACCAAAATGTACTTTTCCACCAGGCGTGGAGGCGAGCTGTACACCGAGGCATTTGGTCGCCGAATTGAGAGGAAATACAGCAGCAGCGGTGTCCTTGAACGTTAGCCTCAGCGGCGTCTTTGTCTCCCACATCTTTGTCGTCTCAGCGCATGAACGGCGGGCTGGCCAAGTGCCTCCGACGAGCGAGCTTGAAGCGCAGGAGTTCAATCAAGTACTGCTACTTCAGGAAGATGGTTCTGCTGCTGTTTTACTACTTCCCAAAAAGCCGCAACCGCCCTGGCTGGGCGACGAGCAGAGTGGCTTGTCCCATCAGGGGTACAATTCAGCTCTGTCTACAGAATGTGTGCCTAATGTGCTCTGGCAATTCCCGATGCATCCCACTCTTATTGAGGAAGTCAAGAGAGTTTTGGCAACCAGGTATAGCTCATGCCACTATTGGACAAGATTGCTACTTGCAGTCTAGACCCTTTATGCTTTATGGCCACTAATTCTCCTACCTTAGTACTCTAGTAGTAAGCAAGATATATATACAACTAGCTAAGTTGTGATACATTGGTGCTGGTGACCAATAGCTCGATGGCAAAAAGATTGTATATGATTCATTAAAAGTAGATGTACTCGATTTTAAGTTTCATAAATATGATGGCACTTCTACAGAATCTCTCTCTCTAGGAATAAACAACGCTGAGTGTTGATTAGAATTGTACAGACATTGCACTTCTACAGATATTTTTCCTGGAACGCTGAGTGTATGACGTTCTGTTCTGATCTTTCTTCATCGCTCTTGAATTCCAGGGCTGTACCGATCACTCGTTCATCATCACCTGCACCCAGACTATCAAAAATTTAACACCTCTCTCTCTCTCCCTCTCCGCGTGTGTGTTTTTCATATACTTGCTAGGTGAACATTGCTTGAAATTTCTGTAATTGTTCATTGTTAAAGAGGTTTATTCTCTTGTGGAGAAGTGTTGGTAAGCATGACTGGTCGTTAACTAGCTATCAACTTTCAGATCAACTAATCTTGCTAAATATTTTGTGTTTCACTAGAAATGATAATTTATTTCAAACTATAAAGTAGTCATTAAGTTCATATATCCTGTTGCAATTTACATTCCATGCATGCATGAATAATCATCAAAGAACGGTCGTGTCCAATGGTGCCGACCACCAACTGCTCAATGAGGCACCGGAACAAGGACACTGTCCTTGAGGCGCTGCAGTCGACGCAAGCGTTCCATCAGGCGCAGCGTCCCTCGGTGTGACACCCCGTGTCACCATAATGCTAATAGTGCAAACAGCCCAAAAGCAAATTGAACTCAAATTCAAATCAATTCAAAATTCGAAATCAAATGTGCAAATAAATGTCAAACCAATGCTTGTGAAGGAACTCGAAATTTTCAATAACAACTTTGGCTACCAAAAATACCAATAGATGCAGGTCAAAGAGAAAGAATTTTGGAGAATTTATCACGATTTTTGAAATTCGTTTGAAGGCTCAAATAAATCCTGGAATCTTAGAAAGTATCCTACTTTGACCAGCTTCCATTTTAAATCCTTTTGGATTCCAGATGTGCATGTTGGCCATATGGTAGAACTTTTCAAGAGCTTTCCAACGGTACCAAATTTGTGAATTTTGGAGTTCAATTGCTAGTCCAATTGATGTGCCAAAATTTGGGAAAATTTCAGTTTGAATTAATTCGGGAAAATGCGAAAGATGCTCTGGGGCCCGCTTGTCAGCCTCACCTCTCTCGCTGCCCACATCGGAAGGAAGGCGCGACATCGCCGACGGTCGCCGGAGCCACGCTCCGCGCTTCTCCACCGCTCCTCGACGCCGCAGCAGCTCTAAAACACGCCCTGCTCCTCTCCCAGCTTCCTCTCGCTCCATTTTCCCTTTCTTCCCCGCCGCAAACCCTAGCCAGC
Organism: Eragrostis curvula; assembly: GCA_007726485.1. Lineage (NCBI taxonomy): Eukaryota > Viridiplantae > Streptophyta > Magnoliopsida > Poales > Poaceae > Eragrostis > Eragrostis curvula. Next base: position 41,425 of record RWGY01000897.1, on the reverse strand, counting down.
TTCGCCATTGCCGCCCTTTGAGCCAAGCTCGCCGCCGGCGAGCCATTTCCGGTGGCACTGCCGCGTGTGAAGTTCGTCCCGACGCCCTCAAGCTCCAACATGGCCTCCATTCCCTCGCAACCACCTTGAACCGCGCCAATCGTGTTGTCTTCTCCAAGCTCGGCGAACCCGAGCTCCGCCGTCTCGCCGTGAAATCCTTCCGTTCCGGTGAGTCTTTTCTTCGATTCGTTGTGCCATGAGGTGCGCCTCAAGCTCGTTCCACCACCTTACACTTCGTTGCCCGGTTTCCGCAGCTCATTGGGGCCCCTCGCCATTTTTCCCCACCGCCGTCGTCCCCGTCAAGCCTCTCCGTCGAACCAACCCCTCCGGCCTTCTTCCTCGTCGACAAGCTCCACTCCAAGTTCGAGCACGCCCAGGTGAAGCTCGCGCGTCTTTTCCCTCGCAACCTCACTCTCTATAGCTCGCAGTCACCGTCGCCCTAGCTCACCCGAGCTCCGCCGCTCGCCGCCGCCCTGCTCCAGCCATCTCCGACGTGCACACGTTGCACCATCGGGTTCCCCACCTCGCGACGATCCCAACCGTGCAAGCCGCGTTCTAAATCCCCACCGGGAGCGCCATTCCGGCGAGAGCGCCGCCGTGCTCCGGCGGAGCGCCGACCACCGCACCGGCGACCACACGGTCTCGGATCTGGTGCGCCGCGCTGGGATCTCGTGTGGCCGGCCTTATGAATTAGTTTAATCGCCAGAAATTGTCTCAATCTTGTAAAATGCTTAATAAATCAAATATATCTCAGAAAAATGTAAATCCAATTTTGTTGTGTTCCACACATTCAGATCTATCAAGCAAAAATGTCAAATCACACAAATCACGTTCTCTGTTTTCTGTAAAAATACTCTTGTTCAGATATTGTTTAAATCATAAATAATTATCTGTTGCTCCATAAATCCTGAAATCTTGCATGCCTGTTAATCCACAGATAACACACTTACAAAACATTTTTCTACTGTCATATCCTATTTAGTTATTTACTTATGATTTAAATCTTTCTCTGCATTGTTTAAATTATTGTAAATTATTCATGTTACAATAAATCTTCAAACTTCACCATAAATTACTTCCAGTGGTGACTTTCACCAGAAAAATGCCACTGGACACAAAATAAATTTCAAAGTTCACTTTTCTAATTAACCAACTTGAATTAATTTAAGTGAGTAACATAAATAAAAGTCAATGAAGGAAATACTTCAGACGAAAGTAATTAACAAAGTTAATTAATTGCACTTACAGTATAAATGACTGTCCTATCAAGAAATCAATTCCTTAATTGCATCATATTATCATTGCATCTAACATGCATTATTTACCCTTGTCATAACGTGTAGTGACAGAGACGACTCCGGAGCCGCTCGACTTCCAGCTGCCGGAGGAGCAGACCCAGGAGGTGCAGGAGGAGCAGCCGCCGCAGGACACTGACCCCGCTGACCCTGTTAGCTACGCTCCTGAGCCAAGCAAGCCCCGGTGCATGCCTTCCTATTTTGGATTTTATTTTTCGCACTTGATTGGGGCTAGTCATTGTTTGTGCATTGGGTTTATTAGGAGTTGATGTGAAACCTTAGAAATGCATTAGGATTACCCTTCCATATCCTACCTTGTGTCCCATTTTTTGTAGATGTGGTCTAGGATACGTTAGAACTTGCTAGGCTTAGTGGCTAGCGGACGGTAGAAGTCGAGTGGTAGGTCCCACTCGCGAGATAGGTTCACCCTGGATTGTACTAGCTGGATTTAGGATTTGTTGAGACCGGACGGGGATTTGTTTGTGTAGGATGGTGCGAGAAGGCTGGGCCTTCACGGTGGTAGCCCCGTCTGTGTCGATTAAGGACCGTCCGTTGTTGGCCCTGTTGAGCAAGTTCGAACGTACTGATCATATGCTAGTGTTTTTATGGTCCTAGTAAACTTAGTAGCTTAGGTTGCCCTGGTGTCTTGCGGATACTTGCACTTTCTATCATGGTATTCGGGAGAGAAGGGATGCTTCCCAATCGGGGCGTACGTCTGGGACGGGGACCGTGCGGGAAGGCCTTTCTCGGGAGGTGTGAGACCCAGCCAGCTCTAGGGGGATCTTTGCGAATAGTTGCCACATGCGACTTTACGCGTGTGTGGCGTATGGTCAGGTTTTCTCCTGCAGGATGTACATCGATGCCGCTGCTCTCGGTCAAGAGCAACCTTGTTCACTGAGTCACATCGTAGTGTGATATGATTGATGATATGATGATGCTAGTCTATGTACTTTACTGTTATTTACATTTCTATATATATACTGTCACTGTTAATGCATTGTTACTTATTATCTGTTGTAGAGATATGCACACTGTTTTACTGGATAAGTACTTAAACTTGAAAATAAAACTTGAAAATAAGGATCAAGTAATTAGTGCGAGTTATGCTACTGAGTCAGCCACCCCTTTGTAGCCTTGCATATTAGGAGTCGGCTGTAGATAGCCACGTTGACGGGTAAGACTTGCTGAGTATTAGTTGCTCAGGGTTTGGCTCTTTATGTTTTATTGCAGGTAGCACCTTTATCCCCGACTCTATGGGTGGAGGTGGGCAGTGGGATGGCCAGCTTCCCTTTGGTTGGACCGCCCACTGGGAGACTGAGGAGTGATCTCCTTCCGAGTCCGCATCTTCATGGCTTTGGATGCGGGTTCTTTTTGTATCGTGAGCGCGTGCGTTTGTATTTCCATTAGCTTTGGACTTGTATCTGTATCGTTTAATTCCGCTGTGCGACTCTATGTTTTAATTGGACTAATGTAACCACTTAAAGACTTAATTTATGCTTTTTATATGTTGTACTATTACGTCTGTTCATCAGCGCTATACCGACTCGATCCTGCGAAAAGCGGAGATGCTTCACTCGGCACCGCTGGCCAGGGTTCTCAATGATCGCCCTGGCGCGCGCCAACTGGCCTGGCAAGAGGAGCACGAATCAGTGGAGGCCGCCGCAGTCGTCCAAAGCCCAAGCAGCTGGCTTCCATTCACCAGCGCAGACTACATACACGTACTCTCGGAACCGTGCTAGATAGTCACCCATCATATCACACGGCTCTCAAACCCAACCATCACCTGTTGAAAGCCCTTTTGCGGTGGCAGAAACAGTTTTAGTTTAATTCCCATTCCCGGTGCATCTCACTCTTAGCTACCTACCGATCTCTAATTAACCAAGCAGCCATTGGATACAGCTGCCATTTCATCCTCATCATCTGCACCTTCTAACAACAGCAAGTCGGTGAGTTTTGACTATGTAGCTTGTGCAATTTATTGCGCTATATGGATATGGACTAAATAGAGAAGATTGTCACTTCTGGTCTAGAAGCTAAAGAAGCCAGTGAATCACCAACCCTTGATGTCTTACTAGTTACTAGTCCACTATGATATACACAAGTTTCTTCTAAATGAAACACAGTGCACAAGGAACTCTGCTTTGTTGACTACCTTGAAGACGATGCACAATTCAGAATTGTATTCTGGTCCAGCAATCAGGATCACAACCGGAGCTCCCAGTGTCTTGCTGACCATCGGCTCTTCCCTGGCTTGTGAAACGAAGATGGCGTGCTAGATTGTTTTTCCCCCACCGTTCTCCTTGTTACTTACTTAGACAACTGTCAGTTCAGATATCTCAAGTTAAACATTGGCGAACGAAATGACTGAAATTCTTGACACCCCCAATTCCCTGACAAAATCAATCAGTGTCACTCACACTTTACTCTGAATCTCCAGATTGTGATCTCCTATTCTTGTTCTTGGCCAAGCAAAAGAAGACATTATGCTAGGTATTGCTACGTTTTAGAAAATGTTGCGTCTGCTAGGCAATAACAAAGATGAATTCATTATTTATGGACCAGCACATATATGTGTGCTGATGAGTATGTATGTAGCTCTTACTTGCATTACAACTTCACCAATCACAGTACACCGTATGTATATCTAGGGCGTGTACAACTCTGACTTGCGTTATAACTTCAGCAACCGCAGTTCTACCAGATGAGCCAGATGCAAGAGATCTAGGCGTGAAAGCTAACGTAGTTGCTCAGTTAAAGGTGCCTGATTATTTCTTGGTAGTCATTTCAGACATCTACTCTCCTAATTTGAGTTAGTATTCATAATTTCAGGCAATGATATGTTTCAAATCTCGGAAGACGATGGTAATCTTTAAAGCGATTTACTCTTTTTTCTAAAGAAGTCTTGTTAGGCATGACAGGTCAGTGGCTATAACAGCAGCAAGTTCAACTAATCTTGTTAGATGTTTTGTTTCTCCAGAAAGCGATAAATTTTGATATTATCCTGTAGAAATTTATACACTTTACATGCATCCACGAATCGTCAAACAATGCAGCTTTCTTGGTGGCGCAGCTAATGGTGTGACTCTGGCCTCAATAATTTTTGTGTGGCTGTAGCATGTTACAGGTGTCCAGAGCTGGTTAGATTGGACATACGGTTCGTGCTTGCACCGTTGCACGGTGTACCAGTATTGTCTGGCCTCAACAGGTGTCTCATCATCCTCGGCAGCGCTGCCTCATCATACGCATTGGTTAGATTGGACATACGCATCAGCAACCATGAACATTCCGCTACCTCATCATCCTCGGCAGCGCTGCCGCTTCCGCCGCCGGCAGCGGCCGCTGGATCATCATCTCTGGTCACGGAATCTCGATCGATTGAGGTAAAGGAATCTCGGTTTTGATCCACTGCGGCTACATATTGATAATGGTGTCATTGAGAGAAACAAAGGTCTTTGGAAACTAAAAATGCCTTTAAAAATAAAAATCTTTATGTGGTATCTTTACAAAGGGGTGACACTTACGAAGGATAATCTAGCTAGACGTAATTGGAATGGGAGTAAAAAGTGTGGTTTATGTAATCAAGATGAAAGCATTCAACATCTCTTTTTTGATTGTCATTATGCTAGATTTCTTTGGAGGGTTGTTCAGTTCACCTTTGATTTGGTTCCGCCTAATAGTGTTTCCCATATGTTTGGGTCCTGGTTAACTGGGGTGGGTGTTAAATTAAAAAAACAACTACTTGTTGGTGCATCTGCTTTGTGCTGGGCTATATGGCTGAGTAGGAATGATACAATTTTTGATAGCACTCCACTTAAAACCTATATGCAGGTGCTTTACAGGGGAACACATTGGCTTCGGTTTTGGTCGCTGCTCCAAAAGTGTGATCAAGATAAAGAACTGATGAAGACGGCGTGCCGTAGATTGGAGACTACGGTTATGCAGATTTTCGCCCACCATGGATGGAGATTTAGTAATAGGATTATGTCTTAGACATGTCGTTCATCCAAACTATTGGTGTTTTATTTGTCTATCGTGTGGTGTGTGGCAGACGGATGTGCTGCAATGATTGTAATAATTGGCTCTAGCCTCTTTGAGGTCAAGGCCGGGATGTCTTGTTTTTTTCCCATTATCTAAAAAAACATATCGATTAATCACCGAATTCTCAGCGACATGGCTACACATCTCGGCCCCTCGGGAGTGCGGAAGGAGAACAGAACAGAGCAGAGTGCTCTGCTTTTGCCTTCCCTCGGCGCAAATCCGAACCGCCCAAACAAGATCCCGCGACCAGGGTGCACCCGGGGGCTGGTCGCCATTTCAAACAACGACCGCATGGTCGCTATTCGAAATGACGACCATCCCCCTGGCTTCCTCCCGTCTCGCCGGATCGCGGCTCGTCCCTACGTTCTACCATCGCCGGTGCTCTGAGCGTGCGACAGTCCCACGGAAGCTCTTCTGCGTAGCCCGCCCGGCGACATCCCGGCGCCAATTAATGACGGCGAACAGCCCGCCCTCGCCGGCGATGCCGTCAGGCAGTGTCTACTATCGGACGTCAGCAGTTCAGTTCCCTGCAGAGAGGAATCGAACGATTTGTACCACAGACTTCCCTGGGCCGCAGACGTACGTATAGTTACACATAGACGATTAGTAGAGCTGTTCCGTAAGAGTACAACTGTCTGGTCAAGTCCGGTTTGTACCAACGGCGCAGTTCGTTGTTAATCTGAATCCTTCCATGCCCGCCTCAGAGAGGTTCGTCGTACGCATGCTCCGCCCTACGCACATGCTCATGCTTATGCTCGGGCTGCCTCACGTCGCTGTTCTGCTTCGGCGTCCGGCGGGTTTGTTTGAGATCAACTTGCGAATCAACTCCGCAGCTGTTGCTAATCAACTCACTTGTTGTTGTTGTTTGCTCGACATCATGCATCGCGTTCCTTTGGCTTAGTGCTACCTCTAGTTAACCTGACACAGACGGAGATGGCTCGGCATCTGCACGTGCCGCCTCCCAACCTAAGTGCCTACCACAGTATAGTTCGCATTCCTGATGCATCTCATTCTTATCTAACTGTTTATCTTGCCATGGAACCATTGCATGATGAGTATCGTTTTGGCCTCATCATCTGCCCCGTCTAAAAATAAAACTAACGTGATTATATATGGATATTGTATGTTGGATAAGGTTGCTACTTATGATCTAGAATCTAGCCAGTGATTCACCAATCTTCACGGCTTAGTAATATATATACACGACTATCCTCAAACCTAGATGCATCTCACTCTTATCTGAGAAGTCAGAGTTTTGACAACCTAGATAGCTTGTGCATCTGAGAAGTGGACTTAGCTTTGAGATTAATCATTCATAAATAGCACGACACTTTTACAAACATCTCTCTTTTTTTTATCTTGTTTCATATACAAGTAAAATTGACATGTAATGGAGACGCTAGACACTACGGGAAACCGGCTGTTTGCCGGGTGCCCAACGGTTTGCCGAGAGCAAAACCACGGGCACTCGGCAAACAACGCGTTTGCCGAGAGCAACACTCGGCAAACAATGGGCACCCGGCGCAACGGAATCTACCGAGAGCAAACCGTCGGCACAAAAAAACACTCGGCAAACCTTTTATGTTTGCCGAGTGTCAGTTCATAAGCTCTCGGCAAACCACCAAGAAGCTCTCGGCAAAGAGCGGACTCTCGGCAACATTTGACGGCCGTCAGAAATTCGCGACGCCGTCAGGAAGGTGGGACCAGATTGAACGTTTGCCGAGAGCCTCTGAGGACCACTCGGCAAAAAAAAATCATTTTACCGAAGGCAGAAGAGCAAGCTCTCGGCAAAGCCGGCACCCGGTAAAAAAAAAAACGTTTGCCGAGAGCTGCGCTCGGCAAAATATTCTTTGCCGAGAGCAGCTCTCGGCAAAGATATATTGCATGAATTGTTTCATGCATTAGATTAATTCAGATGAAAATCTTGTTAATTACAAAGTTGTATTAAATCTAAAGATCTACACTTTCTATTTTGGTCAAATGTTCATTCGAGAAAGCGACGGTAAAATTATTCATAAACCATGAAGCTCCCATGTAGTTCACAGAAACTTCAATTGGTACATCTAAAATTTGTGAACAATGTGGCTACAATTATATTTTGTTAAAAAATGATCAAAATAGAAGTTGTAGGTTTTCAAAAGTTACACATCTTTGCTGTTGAACACTTTTGAAGTTTGAATTTGCTTTGTCAACATAAAATACATATGAATTTCATGAAAAGCCAAAATTTGAATTTTACCAAAAATTGGTGTAGAGAAATGGAGGAGATTTAATTTGTAGCTCTTTAGAAGTTATAGAAACTATGTACTTGACAAGTTACAGAAGCTTCTTAATTGAAACCAAAATTTCAATGAAAACTACGTTTTTTAATTCATTTTTTGAAATTTGAATTTTGAAAATGATATCGGATGGAGAAATCGCAAAATAAAAGTGTTAGGTATGAAGAAGTTAGGAAACTTTGTAGTTGACGTTTTAGTTTGAAATCAAAATGTGCACGAAAAGAAATTAAAAAAAAGAAACAATTGTTTGCCGAGAGCTTGCTCTCGGCACACATTATGTTTATTAAAAAAAAAAAAAGAATTTGGATCCGGACTTAGCCGCGCGCGGCCTTTCTTCCTCCTCTTTCTTCCCCAATCCTCTTTCTCCACCGCCTCTCGCCGCGCCGCTCATCCCGCGCCGCCGCGCCTCGATTCCACGCCGCCGTGCCTCCATCCCGCGCCTCCCCTCCCCACCCTGGTCCCCAATCCCCGCCACCCCTCGGCCCGCCGCGCCACCCGCCGCCGCCACCAGATCTGCGCCGCCACCGCGCCGCGCCGCGCTGCTCCTCCACCGCCACCCGCCGCGCCACCCGCCACCGCCACCCGCCGCCGTCGACACTCCTCCACGCGCAAACCGCCCTCCTCCACCCCCTCCCCGGCTCTGGATCTTTGCCACGCCGCCGCCGCCGCCGCCCGCCGCGCCCCGCCTCCCCACCGCTCCGACGCGTCCAAGCTCCTCCTCCACCACCGCGGCTGGGCCCTGGACCTCGACCACCGCGGCTGGGCCCTCCTCCACCCCGCCTCGGCCCTGGACCTCGACGAGCTGCTGCTGCCCCTCCCCGCCGACGAGTTGCTGCTGCCCCTCCCCGCCGACGAGCTGCTGCTGCCCTGGACCTTGACGTCGACCTGCTGCCCGGCCACCTCGACGAGCTGCTGCTGCCCCTCCCCGCCGACGAGGTGCTGCTGCCCTGGACCTTGACATCGACCTGCTGCCCGGCCACCTCGACGAGCTGCTGCTGCCCCTCCCCGCCGACGAGGTGCTGTTCCCCGACGAGCTGCTGCTGCCCCTCCCCGTCAACCTGCTGCTGTGTACCGGCCACTGTCGACCTGCTGCCCGCCGACGAGCTGCTGCTGCTGTGTGCTGCAGGTGAGCCCGGTTTCTTTTTTTTTTCATGTTATTTCTGCTGTGTGAAATGAAGTAATGAAAATGATTGGAAATATGAATTGTTTGCACTGAAATATGGAAATGAAAATGATTGAAATATGGAAATGAAGCAAAGAAATTTTGAAATGGTTGCAATGCAATGGGATTGTGAAATGCTTGTGCATGAAAATATGAAATTGCTTGGAAATGCTTGTGCTTGAAATTGCTTGGAAATGCTTGTGAAATGCCCCTCCATGCTTGTGCATGAATGCTTGTGCTTGAAATTGCTTGGAAATGAAATGAAATGCTTGTGCATTGTGCAATTTAAGAGTTGGCCGAGCTACTTGTTTCATGAATTAATGAAGTATTTATGTTTATTTTGCGATGATGAATTTCTATCGGCATTTGAGGTAGCCGATGTTGTTCTAGTAGATGTGTATGTCGGCCATCGTGCCGTTCATTTTTCTTGCAGGTTTTGGGAACCTCTCTGTACAGGGGAGGTTCTGTCAAAATTTTGAATTAACGGCTTTATGTTTCATTCTTTGCAGGAGAGTAAGAGGCTTTTCCACCACCGTCTTCGACTCGGCACTTTGCAGACAGCAAGGTGAGATAAAAAAGCCCCTCTTTTTTCCATTCATGTCTGTAGGTAGAGCGTAACCTAGTTAGGCGTCTCCCGTTCGAAATAGATACACAGTTGGAGATATGCCCGATGGTTGCATATCTTTGACCGTATCTGTTTCGAATTGTCCACGTATTTGGACAGCCCGAGGATGCGTAGATGGGGTTTGTTTCCATGGTTTACTCCGGTTTGAGACAGAGTTTAGGCACCATCTCCGTCTTGTTCTCCGGATACACAATCTCCTTTCCAGGACGTGTATTTGGAGAACAGCGGGGAGGTGCTGCCGAAATTCTGTCTCGGACCGGAGTAAACCATGGAAACGAACCTCATCTACGCATCCTCGGGTGGGATTAGGACCTATCTTCACCTAGTAGACAGTTGGAACATCGTGTAGTTGCAAATGATTTTTATACTACTCGCATATATGTTAGAGGATGGCGGACCGTCAGTGGATGTATACGGGCCGCTCAATTCATGGTGACTTGACACGTGAATGGATAGACAAGACCGAAGCTTTCCTGGAACTAGCATTTGCCAAGGTTAAGAATAAGAATGTCACTTGGTGTCCCTGCAACCATTGTAACAACACGCGGCAACATACAAAGAGGATCGTGGGTCAACATCTTATTAAGAATGGCTTTACGCCAAACTATACCCTTTGGACTTACCATGGTGAAGCCACACGGAGGAGAGACGAGGTCGTGAGACAACGCGTCCGTGATCTTGATTCTGATGCCGGGGTAGGAGACATGTTAGATGACTGTCATGAAGCACATGCCGGTGTTGATGAAGAACGTAGGCCGGAGGAGCCAGAGGAGACCACAAAGGCCTTTTACGACATGTTGTCTGCAGCACAACAACCTGTTCATGGGCATACTAAGGTTTCTAAACTGGATGCAATTGCACGTCTAATGGCCGTAAAGTCACAGTTCAGCTTGAGTCGGAACGCCTTCGATGTACTGTTGACAGTTGTGGGCTCCATCCTTCCGGAAGGTCATATTCTGCCAAAGGGCATGTATGAGGCACAGAAGCTCCTTCGTGCACTTAAGATGCCATATGAGCAGATACATGTGTGCCCTAACGCATGCGTGCTATTCAGGAAAGAACATGCGGAAGCAAAATACTGTCCAAAGTGTTCATCCTCTAGGTACCAGGAGGTAGACTGTGGTGATGGTCAAAAGAAGCAGCTCCCGGTCCCGATGAAAATCCTACGGTACCTCCCGTTCTTACCGAGGATCCAACGTCTTTACATGACCGAGGAGACCGCGAAACAGATGACATGGCACAAAGATGGTAAACGATACTCTCATGAGAAGCTTGTACATCCAGCCGATGCTCAGTCCTGGAAACGGTTTGATGAGATTCATGACATCAAAGCTCAAGAGGCTCGTAATGTACGTGTGGCACTGGCAACAGATGGGTTCAATCCTTATGGTATGGGGTCTGCCCCGTACAGTTGCTGGCCCGTTTTTGTCATACCCCTCAATCTCCCCCCCCCGGCGTCCTTTTTCAACGACAGAACATTTTCTTGTCGCTCATAATTCCTGAGAACCCGGGGAATAATATGTCTGTTTACATGGAGCCTCTGATTGATGATTTGGAACTTGCTTGGAAGGATGGGGTAGTGACATACGATCGAGCTACAAAGACAAACTTCAGAATGTATGTTTGGTACCAATACTCTCTGCATGACATGCCGGCGTATGGTTGTTTCTGTGGATGGGGCGTTCACTCGAAGTTTCCGTGCCCTGTATGCAAGCATCTTGTGAGGTTCATTTGGTTGAAGAAGGGTGGCAAGTTTTCTTCGTTCGACCAACACCGACAATTCCTCCCACTTGACCATCCATTCAGAAGAGACAGAAAGAACTTTACAAAAGGTGTAGTAGTTCATGACCCTCCACCACAGTTCTTGAAAGGTCCGCAGGTGCGTGCAATGTTAGATGCTCTCCAGGTGGATGAAACAAATGGTTGTTTTGTGGGATATGGTGAGCAGCATGCCTTCACTCAGATCATGGGCTTGTTTAGGCTTTCCTATATGAGTGACATTCTTCTTCCACATAACATCGATCTAATGCACACTGAACTTGGCATTGGCGTTCCACTCTTCGGAACAATCATGGACATTGCTGATAAGACAAGGGACAACGTTAAGGCAAGAATTGATCAAGAAACGTTATGTGATAGACCTAAGCTAAACATGATGCCTCCTAACAAAGGCAAGAATTGGAAAAAGCCCAAGGCCGACTTCGTCCTGACGCGGCCACAAAGGAGGGAAGTACTAGAATGGTTCAAAAAGTTAATGTTTCCTGATGGGTTTGCAGCGAATCTGAGTAGGGGAGTCAACTTGACTACTATGCGAATTAACGGGGCCAAGACTCATGACTACCACTTGTGGCTTGAGCGGCTGCTTCCGGTGATGGTTCGAGGGTATCTCCCTGATCATGTGTGGAAGGTGTTGGCAGAGTTGAGCTATTTCTTCCGCCAGCTTTGTGCTAAGGAGATATCTGAGACCGTTATTAAGGACATGGAAAAAATGGCACCAGTGCTCCTCTGTAAGTTGGAGAAGATCTTTCCACCTGGCTTGTTCACTCCGATGGTGCATATGATTTTGCACCTCCCGTCTGAGGCACGATTGGGGGGGCCTGCGCAGAACCGTTGGTGCTACCCAATTGAGAGGTGTCAGAAGGTTCTTCGAACGAAATGTAAAAATAAATGCAAAATTGAAGCTTCTATTGCAGAGGCATTCGTTTTGGAAGAGGTGTCAAACTTCACATCGAAGTACTATTCTGAGAACCTTCCAAGCGTGCATTATCCACCCTCTCGGTACAATATTGTTGAAAATGAATCGACCCTCAGCCTTTTCCAAGGGCAACAAGGAACTGGAAGTGAAGCGAGGCAGAAGCAATTGACGAATGATGAGTGGCGTATTATCATGCTATATGTGCTGACCAACCTTCAAGAAGTGGAGGAGTACATCAAGGAATTCTACTTGCAATTCTGGACTGCATCAAGGGAAGCTACCCCATATGAATATGACACCCTTCTTAAACAGGGTGCGGGAGCTGGAAAGCCCGATTTCATTTCTTGGTTCAAAACAAAGGTATTTAGCATTTTCTATATGTCTTGCTCGTACGTGCGAATAATGTAACTAATTGCCCTGCTTGCTTGCAGGCCCATACCGATGCGGCTATGAATCCCGAGCTGAGACAAATTGCCGATGGTTGTTGCTATAAGGTCAAGTCATTCTCAAGCTATGACGTTAACGGCTACCGCTTTCACACGACAACCTATGAGCAAAATCGTCCCAATCGAAAAACCACCAATACCGGAGTTTTTACGCTCGGAGATGATGGGGTGGAGTATTACGGAAGAGTTGAAGAAATATACGAACTCTGTTTTGATGGTTACAAACCTCTTAGACTTGTAACATTCAAATGCCATTGGTTCGATCCTCAAGTAGTGAGACGGACTCCTAATATTGGGCTAGTCGAAATTCGACAGTCCTCCGTCTACCGAGGAGACGATGTCTATATTGCGAGTCAAGATGCCAAGCAGGTTTACTATCTCCCATACCCGTGCCAAACCGACGATCGTCTAAAGGGTTGGGATGTTGTGTACAAGGTATCGCCACGCGGTAAACTACCTTTACCAAACAATGAAGATTACAATACAACGCCAAACACAGATGCTGGAGAGTTCTTTCAAGAAGATGGGCTAGAAGGGGGTTTCGTGATAGATTTAACCGAAGAGGTCGGAATGGAAGTAGACAACGAGCAAGATGATATCGACGATGCTGGAGATGAGGTTTCCAATGTCAACGACTTGAAATTACTTGAGCGATTACAATTAGGCATCGACGACGATGACGACATTCTCCCTTCGGTGCACGAGCAAGATGATATCGACATTCGTGATAGTGACGATGAGGAATGTGAACAAGATAATCCAGATGATGATGATTATTTCTAATACATGTATGGTGCATCTATTTAATATTTGCAGTACTATGTTCTATTTCTATTTTATTAATTTTGCAGCTATTTACTATTTGCAATTGTATATTATTTTCTAATTAAGTACTGATGGATTTGATCTCTTTAATTGCAGGTGATTGATTGAAGATGGTGGGCAGGGGTGTGGTGAGGTCGGTGAAGTCGATTTACGCAAGAGCAACTGGGAAGGGGACCGATGAAGCTGAGGGGTCCGGGGGCGGGAGGAGTCGATCGAAGAGTCGAGGCAGCAGAGGTGGCGGCAGGCGTCGAGGGAAGGCTGCGAGGGCTCCATCACCTTCTCCTTCTCCTTCTTTGCACGACTCTGGTGAGGAGGAGGAGGAGCGGGAGGTGGAGGAGGAGCTACCTTCAGCGAACGGCTCTGTGGCTTCTGAGGACGAGGAGGGGGAGGCTACAGAGGAGCCGTCAGCAGGTGTCTTTACTCGTGGTCCCACACAACTCCCGAGCCGATTTATTCCTGTGGATAGACGGCCTGTGATTCGACCTGTACTGCCTAGGTATGTAACTTTAAATGTTGTCGATAATTTCTCAATTTATTATATCTTCAAAATCACAATGTAAACTAACAATTTGTCCTTTTTACTTGGCAGGGTTGGGATGTGATAGCTCCAGGTGATCACGATCGCCCCCCCAATGGCATCCTCGGTATTTTGTGCAGGCAGTGGTACCCGGGTGTGGTGCTGTACAAAGGCAAGCAGGAGCCGGCCTTGACGTGGGACCACTACAAAGTCGCTCAGGATTTGCCAGATACGTCTGGCAGGAGTTTTGCCAACAAGGCAGAGCGGGTGGCGATGGAGCTTTGGGTAAGTCTTCTTTGCACTGAATTGTCAATACATCGCATTTGTTGGATAATATTGAAGGAATGAAAATATGCATCGCGTCTTTTTGCAGGATTTCTTCAGATGCGAGCCAGGAATGGAGGAGGTGGCGGCTCGTGTGGTGGACAAAGTATGTCAGAAACTCGTTCCTGACATGTGGTACGAGGCGCGGATCCAGGCCGTCATAAGCTTCCACGCCCAGGTCCACAAGACGACAGTGAACAAAACGCAGGCCCGAACCATGCAGCTGACCCGAGCACAATACCTTCTGGTAAACATGAATACTCAATTCTTCTCAAATACGCTTAATTTGAACTTCTCATATTTACATGCTTGATGATGTGTAGGTGCCTCCGGCGTGGTTGGCCACCCATCACGCCACATGGGAGTTTATGGCGAGGAGGTGGTGCGACCCCGAGTGGTGGGAACAGACGCACAAGGCTGCCCGGGAGCGGCGTTTGAAGATGGCTGGGCCAGCACACCATCAAGGCAGCCAAAGCCTTAACCAATACGCTAAGAAATGGGTACGTGACTTCAACTCTTCATTATGACACTCTTCAAATCAACATAATTGCTAATTATCTCTCTATTTTCTTTGCAGTCGGCGGCACATGGTGGCCAGCCTTGCGGCTAGTTCAAGGCGTTTGCTTTGGCCCATAAGGGCAAGGCAGAGTCTGCCGTCGACTTCGACCCGGAGGACCCCCCCCCTCGGCGTACAGCAACGCCACCGTCCACAGCCGCATCAGTAAGTACACAGCAGCGGCAAGGCTGGTCCATGGGGAAGATTGGGACCCGAGCACCCACGACCTTGATGGAGAGCTCGTGATGAGGGTGGGTGGAGGGAAGAAGCATGGTCGGTACTGGATTGGCGACAGCACACTCGACACGGCCTCCACTCCGACCCTCTCGCAGATCCGAGCAAGGAGCACGGACTCAGCCCCGCCGATACTCCCACGGCCGACCGCGACACAGATCCAGATTGAGCAAGTCTAGGTTATTTCTGTTTCATTGCACGTTCATTGATTTCGACGTATGTTTGCTTTGCATTGTAACATTGGGATGTTATATTGTAGGCGACGATGGAGGCGAGAATGGAGGAGAGGATGCGGGAGCAGGCGGAGCAGCACAACACGCAAATGGCGGCGATGAAGACGCAATTGGATGCGGTGTTGATGTACCTTCGGCAAACCGGGGCGCCGCCGCCTCCAGGCTTGTTCCCGCCACTAGTCGGCGTTCCTCCTCCCGGCGGTGTTCTTCCTCCCGACAATGTTCCTCCTCCCGACGGCGCTTCTCCAGCCGGCACTCCGGTGAGTCACTTGAGATACCTGGACTTTCATTTTTTCCCTCGCAATAGGATATCCAATGTCTTAGCTTCTTTCAATCTTGTGTCACATGCAATCTTTTGATTTTGCAGAACCAATCCGCGGCATCCAACTTTCCGATCTCGCCTACAAGCCCTTGGAGCGCGTGGCCACCTCAATGAACTTGTAGTGTTGTTTCTATTTCATGAACCTACTATCCTTAGCTTGCTTGCATTTCATGGACTTGTAGTTGTCATTGTCGAGCACTTGTATTTGAACTACGTGGACACTTTGTATTTGAACTATGTCATACTATCTATGTGGACTTTCGGTGAATGTGATGTGATTTAGTGTTTGTGGTCATTTTATTTGCTTGTGGATGTGATGATGATGATAAACATGTGTATCTGATGATGCTGATAATATCTGTGTGGTTTATTTGTGATTTTGGTCCAGGTTGCAGCAAAAATAAACACTTTATTGCAACCTGGAAATTATTTTTGCCGAGGGTAAATATTTTGCCGAGAGCCAAAGGAGGGCTCTCGGCAAAATATGGTCACTTTGCCGAGTGCCATGGCAGTGGCACTCGGCAAACTGTCCAAACTTTGCCGAGTGCCCCAGACCTGGCTCTCGGCAAAGTTACAGTGGTTTGCCGAGAGCCCAGTGTGCGGCTCTCGGCAAACCCTGGAGGTTTGCCGAGTGCCCCCCGTCAGGGCACTCGGCAAACCGCCCTGACGGACGTCTGGCCCCGTTAGCCGCTACAGTGCGTTGCCGAGGGTCACAGAGGCTCTCGGCAAAGGGTTTGCCGAGTGCCCGCGTTTTGACTCTCGGCAAACCCCTCTTTGCCGACTGGAATTTGCCGAGAGGGGTTTGCCGAGAGCAACACTCGGCAAACCCTTTGCCGAGAGCATTTGGGGTTTTGCCGAGTGCCCTTTGCACTCGGCAAACTCCCTGTTTCCCGTAGTGAGAGCTAACTCAATTGTAGAGAGGGTATCTCCTCCTTATAAAGGCATCTAAATGTGTGACAGTTGTACAGTCCAGAAAACTAAAATTCAATGGAGAAAACACAATTAATTTAAATTTGTTCATATTTAATTAAGCACACAGCGATGCAGATGGAGCTACAAATTATATACAAATGTAGCATATCATCATCAAAAGTATCGAAGCACCTCCATTTGCAGTTAATGATGGATTCATTCCTTTCGCAAAAAAAAAATGATGGATTCATCCTTCTGCAGCATCTTTTATTTGGTTTGCTCAAAATAGCATACTCAAGCCTGCTAACGATCTCTTGCATAAATCAGATGTGAGGCCGCTGCCGTCGCCCACACATAGGTCCGTGAAAACAAGGACGCTTGATATGCGCGAGCTGCAACAGAGGGGGTCCGTCTCCGCTATACTGAGAAGACACAATGCCGTGCAGACGATCCTAGTGGTGGATGAGGGCCGAGCCAGTGGGGGAGGCATCGCCATTTTCGGAGCCAATCGGAGGCGAGCTGCGAGGGGCTGACCCACTGGCGTCGCCTGGAGCCATGCGCTATGACTCCATGCTGCGGTGGAACCAGTAAGTAGAACAGAGCAGAGCAGGGGCTCTGCTTTTGCCTTCGCTCGGCGCAAATTCAAAACCGCCCAAACAAGATCCGATGGCCTTGATGTACCTCGGGTATGGTTGCCATTTCAAACAACGGCCAACCACCGTGGCCGACTACCCCCGACGAGCGCTCTGGAAGATGGTTCTGCTGCCGTTCTACTACTTCCCGAAATGCCGGAACCACCCTGACTGGGAAACGAGCAGAACATATTGACACGTCAGCGGTACAATTCTATTCTATCTACACCAAGAGTGCCCAATGTCCTGTGGCAATTCCTGATGCATCCCACTCTTATCTAGGAAGTCAAGAGAGTATTGGCAACCAGGTATAGCTCATGCGCTTTCTTGCGCTGTATGGACATGGGCAATTGGGGAAGATATATTGCTACCTGCAGTCTGGATAGGCCCTAGATGCTATATAGCTACTAATTCACCAACCTTTAGAGTCTTACGAGTACAGTTTATAGTGGAACATTTTCCCTAGTAAAGTGTAACATTCTTGCCCAAGGCTTAATAGGATTGATAGAATACTCATATCAACAAGTTGCAACTTCTTTTCTGCAAGCTCATCTCGAAAGAACTCCGAGGTTAAGTATGCTTGGCCTGGAGCAATTTCAGGATGGGTGACCGATCGGGAAGTCGCTCCCGGGTGCGCACGAGTGAGCACAAAGTGCGCAGAAAAGACATGTGTTAGTTTGTGAGGGAATTCTTGATGTCCTTGAGGGGTGCCAGGTGTGCGGGCCCTGCCTCGGGGAGGCGGGACGCTACAGTGGTATCAGAGCCGACCCTCGCGGTTTCACGGGCGCGTGTGGGCCACTACTAGATTTTCCCCCTAATACAACGCTGGAAACCGCAATTGCACCCAAACAATTTCGTAAAAAATTGCTGCAATAGGTCATGTGGTATTAGCCTTTAACCACGAATGTGTTTTGTGTTGGTATTTCTTACGTCACAGATAAATCCGCAAGCGCACGGAATACCGTTGTAGCACTTCACCCGGGAGTATTCCAAGGTATCGTATTTGTTTTCCCCAAGGAACGGAGTTATTCTACCGCAAGACAAGTTTTACCCAAGGACAACCAAGACAACTAGCAGCTTAGGATTGAGAGGGTGATTATTATCTAGATATTTCTAAGGCTAGACGAATTCAGGTTCTACTCGTCTACTTCGAGCACCGGCTTAGGCTTTGGTCTGCCAAGCCACTCCGGCTAAGGCTCTACTATGTACCCGAACGTGGAGGGTTCCTTTGGATGGACAGGGCTGTCACTTCCTGCCACCTACCTCTACAAACCGTGGAGCACACAGCGGTCAAAGGCAACCTCCAGCCTAGACACCACGTCTATGCTATCGATCACTACTCTAGTCCCGGCCTAATACTGATTCAGAGAACTAGAGCACTCCTTGCGGAGCGACGATCCCGTTGAACGAGTATAACAAGAATTATGCCTAGACGAATGATAAAGCTCAATAGATAGATAATCACCACGTATAATCACTAGAAGTGTTTACACGCCAAGGTAAAAGAATAGGAACTAAACCTCCAATGAAAAGAGGAGGAGAACTGCTATCTCTTCCTTGCCCTCTCTCCTATTCTACTAAAATACAAGAGGCTCTCGGCCTGTGGATTGGAAATGAGGAGAGTCTTGTGTCTTGTGGTGTGTTGTTGTCTTCAGGGAGGGGGGGGTACCCCTTTATTTATAGCCTTGGAAGGTCGGCAACTTTGAGGCGGTTCCTGAGGTCGGTGGCATTTAATGCAGGGGGAACCGACCTCCAGAGGTCGGTTGTGAACCGCCAGAGAAGAGTGGGTGTTGGCGTCTCTTACGGTCACACGGGAAACACGCGACCGCGGGGAGACGCCGGGGGTTATGGAATTGTTCACTTGCACTATTTAACCAAATAATCCACAACTAGTAACAAGTACTAGATATGAATTATAAGGTTTGTCATGTTAAATAGAATATCCGCAAGCGGACGGATAACCCGTTGTAGCATTTCACCCGAGAGTATTCCAGGGTATCGTATTTATATTTTCCCAAAGGAAGACATGGTTGACAAGAGTACTTATGTTCATGGTGTTACAAACGATAAGTGATATAACCACATTCCAATGCAGGGGTAAGGTTTAATAATAATAAGGATAGTGTGACACACACGAAGGCATTCCACTCTCTCTAATAAAAGGCGAGAGACAATCCTAAGCAAAGCTAAGTTAGACTAGCGAGCTACTACTCCAAAGGTACAACATTCATATAGCGTGCACAACCTCTACCTATCATCTAGCGTCATGCAAGCACAAGCAAGCGTCTAATGCCTAGGCAACATCGGGAGATCCGGCATACGCAAGGTCTGCCTCGCGACTCCGGCCTATTTACGTACTCCTATGCCGTGCCCGGACGTGGAGGGTTCCTTTGGATGGACAGGGCTGTCACTTCCTGCCACCTACCTCTACAAACCGTGGGACACGCACATACCCAAGGGTGGATAGACTACCCTGGCACCATGCCAGCGTTACTAACCACGACTCTAGATCCCTCGAGGCACCCCCAACCCTTCGGATCGACGGGGTGATAAATCTAGAGCACCTTTGCAGGACAATGAGCCCGATGCCTAAACATGAGAACAACTAGCCTAACTAGCATAAACTAGATAAAAGGGATCAGGGCTAGCACTAAGTCATGCATAAGCGTTCGTCGCTCAAGAACGAGCGACGAACGATGAACGATTAAGCAAGTTCAAGAATAATCGATGATCGAGTATGAACGAACAACGAACGAAAGATGAACGAGCATGAACGAACAACGAACGATCATACAAGATCATGATAGAACTAGCAAGCTCATAACAACTATACGAATACTTGTATTCCATAGATTAAATAACAAGTCTTACAAAGAGAGAGAAAGGATACAAGAGCGCTACCCAATTCTCCACAAGACTTTGGGAGCAATAGGGCAGCCCACTACTCAGCCTAGCACTACCTAGAATTGCCTCTAGCTCTAGTGTGAGGAGGAGGGAATGATCCTTGTGTATTGTGTGTCTTGGAAGGAGGGGGGGTACCCCTCCTTATATAGTCCTTGAAGGTCGGCAACTTTGAGGCGGTTCCCGAGGTCGGTGGCATTTAATGCAGGGGGAACCGACCTCCAGAGGTCGGTTACAAACCGCCATAGAAAGATGGGCCCAGGGGGCCACCCTGCCAGGTCGGCCGACCTGGCCAGGGGGGTCGGCCGACCTGTGCCTGGCCCCTCCTGGGCTGGGCTTTGGCAGGTGGCTCCCCCTCTGGGTCTACTTCTCTGGTCCAGGTGCATTTGGCCTTAGTTGTGTTGGACTTTGACGAGATTTGGCCTTTTGTCTTGGAGTTGTATTCCCGCGGCGAACGTTGTTTTGTAGAAGTGTTGATTCGTCGCCTTGGGGCATGATTTCACCTGGATTTCTCCCTTATTCCACCTGCACACTAAAATCTAGAGGTACATGTGGAAATAGGTTATTCTTAAATAAAGTGCATGTAAAGAATGTCCAATCCTTCTTGTTTATTGAGCTAGTTGACGGTCGAAATTGGTCCGTAACGACCGTCAACAACTCCCCCAAGCTTACCCCTTGCTCGTCCCGAGCAAGAAGTAGAACTTTAGGTTGTTGATCAGGAGTTGCTACAATGCCTACTTCTCAAAGGTACCAAGTGTGTAACAAAGATACTCATCCTTGAGTTGAATAAGTTGGCCAAGGTAACTCACCCTTTTCCCTTAGTCCTTATGGGGCTTTTGCTTTATACTTCACCTTGGGCGGTTGAGAGAGAGAACGGTGTACGAGCATTTGTTTTCTCATTCCTCGTCTTGCTTTTATTCTCCGGAGGTTTTCAAAAAGATTTTCAAAAATAAAACCAAGTTCCTCTAGTGATACTCTCGAGACGCTCAAGTGGTGTTTTTATCCCTTACCAAGGCATGTGTGTTGCCTCATCCTAATAATAAGCTTTTTATCCTCTAGTTTTTATCCTCTAATAAGCTTTTTATGGAGCTCAAGGTAGGATATGAAGAGAGGCATACTTGCATTCATATTTTGCAAAACCAAAAGAGTGGATCCACGGAGATAGCAAGCCATACAATCAAAGATCAAGATGTGCAAGTGTGTATATGTGGATGGTGGTGTAAGTGACTACTCCTCTTTTTGTTCACCTCTCTTTAGTTTGTATTTTGAGCATGGCTATCTTTTCTTCTTTCTTTTTCCATGCTCAAGATGAGAGCAGATAAATTTTCTTTTTCTTTTCATGCTCATCTTCTGTGAGCTTTATTTTCTTTCTTTCTTTTGCATAGCCATGCCTAATTTTGATATTTCAAAAGAGGTGATAAATTGTGAGGAGTGTCTTTATTTTGGTGGATGGTATGACATGTTGCTAACTTCCGGTGTAGAAGTTTAGCATATGAGGTGGAATATGTACGTGATCTTGATCATGAGAGTATGAAAAGCATCTCACTAGGGTCACACAATTTTGATAAAGCTCAATGAAATGACAAGCAGCATATGTAAGGTTTTTCATTAAGTATTACATATGGCTTTGGTAGGAATTTATCATCACTGAGGAACTTATAATTTTTTTTATGATTTTCGAAAACAAAATCTCCGGAGTTTTTCAAGCTTAAATTGGAACAAGATTGCATTAGCTCTTTTTACCATATCATCTCTCACAACAACTTAGGTTCAGCGCAAGCGTATGCTACCCACAGGTTTCAGGTTCTAAGCAAGTATTTTTCAGCCAACAAACTCAAAACTTGGAGAATACTAAGTTATAAACTAGGCACAAGAGAGAAATACGGCAGAGCAACTATTCATCATCTCAACATAGAAGGAAAAGAAACATTTTTACAGCACATAAAAAGAAACTACACTAATTTTTTTTGTTCTTTTTAGTTTCGTTATTTTTATTTTGTTTTTCATATGAGAAGCAAGAACAAGCAAAAAAAAGAAAGGAAAAGGATACAAGTTGCGATACATGATACCTTAGCGGGAGGCATGGTGTCTCCCCCCCAAGCTTGTTCTTGCTCATGGGTTTGGTGGATTGAACCCCATGTGGCGAAAGTAAGCCGAAAGATCGGCTTGTCCCTGCTCCGCATGTTGGTGAGGTTGGTGAGCTGGGTGTCGGTGCGTTCTTGCCACTGATGGGTTTGTAGGATGTGTTGATTCAGCGCGTATTGAGTGTCTTCCGCCGTGGTCTCGAGCCTTCCCATTTGCTCGGAGAGGTTGTTCATTGCTTGCTCAAGGTGGAAACCTTGAGTCGCACCAGAGTCGGAGGAGTGTTCCTCCCATTGTTGTTGCGGAGTGAACATCCTTGGGTCATGCCCCGAGGTTTGCCACGCCGAGCCCCCGGCCATGTGCGGTGGCGGGGCTGAGTATGCACCGGGAAAATACCCGGTGTGACCATACCCCGGGCCGCCATGAGCCATGGGCTGCGGTGTGGGTGCCTCGGAACTTGATGGCTGCTCCGACCTGCGCGTCCTCCTGCGAGAAGAAATACTCCTGCGCGCACTCTCCATTTCTTGGAGCTCAATGGTTATATTTTTGCAAGTATACAAGCGAAGATCCGGGTTAGGTAACCGAAATTCGTTTGTATACCCGACAAAATAAAATATGAGGGAATCATTTGGACCATGCTTAAGTGTATGACCGCGAATAAGATAATCTTTGTTTATGAGCATGCGAGGAGTATCAATATATTCAATATTAGCATCATGCAAAGCACCTACTCCTGCAGCGATACGTGTAATAAATGAAGTGCACTCGATAGGTCCTATCATCCCAAAATTATCTAGCCATTGGTGAATCATGTATTGCACAGGAGAAATCTTAATTTTCTCAACCATAGCATAAAGAATTTTCATTTCATCCTCGCGCACAACTCTAATATCACTCCTAGGAAAAAGAGTGATGCCAATCCACATGTGCAAAAAGCGCAAAGTAGGGTGATGGATGTGATTAGTTCTAGGCTGCACACAAGTTGAAAAACCCGTAATCCTTTCCCAAAATACAAGCTTTGAAAAATCAGGAAGTGATACGGATTGGGCCCGATCCTCACGACATGAGAGAAAACCACCAAGGATAACTAGCTGCAAGCAGCCGGGATAACAGTGCAACCTGACGAAATCAACCCGAAGCCAACAACCGTCTCAATACGGCCACCTGAATCGAGGATTCGCCCAACCACACTCTAAGCTTACCAACCCACGCAACCTGCACTCAAAGGAGCAGGAGCACAAGATGGGTGACGTCGAACGTCCGCGTATACAACCTCACAAGGAAGATGCAACACAAGGGGTGGATAAGGATCCCTCCATCAACTCACACACTACGGTGGAGAGGAAGCCACACGGCTGTTCCAAAAATTCTTAAATGAACACTATTTCATATGGAGGAGTACATGGGGTATATATATGCTAGGAACATCCCTCCTAGTTGGGTGTGAATGCCTGAAACGTTCAGTAGGTAAAAGGTCATCTTTGTGGTGGATTTGAGGAGTCTCGTTTTAATCTCGCGCAGCCACTGAACAGTCTGGACAGCTTCCACTAATTTGGTCATAACTCCTTGCTCAGAAGTCGAACAGAGGTGCCGTTTGTTGGGTGTGAAAGTAGACTTGATAATCTTTCTAACCATGTAACATACACCCCCTGAAAATATCATTCAGTATGTCGCACATCTCTTAGAATCTGGACCAGCTGCGCACAAATGATCGGAGTTGAACATATCTTCTACGCCGCAAGGTTGACTTCCATGTAAATGATATCATCAGTTTAAACCATTGTTGACCTCCATATATCCTCATCAGGAAGGGCACTATCAATATCAATATTGCAGCGAGTATTAAAGCCGAGTATCATGCTAAGGTCCTTCCATTTCAAACGGTATTCTTCCCGGAAAAACCGAAAAGTAATACCTTCATCTACTACTCGTAGGGTGCATAAAAACTGAAGTGTAAGCAAGTGGGAACCCGGCTCATGTACACTAGCAAAATCTTTCCACCCTATAGCTTTGAATACTCGAGAAAATTCAGCATCCATACCTGTTTGTTGCAGCAGCTCCGTGTCAAATGCTCGCGTAGGAGCAAAGATACGGTTTTGAAGAAGTGCGTAGGCGTTCGTCTCGTGCTCCCCCACCAAGTCGAGGTCGGTGTTGGCGAGGAGATGATGCTCGTTGTTGCTCTCTTCTTCGGCTGCATGTGGTGGACTTGGCGGTGGTTCGACCACGGGGCGCGCGCGCGTGCTTCGGCGTGAAGAGCTTGGACTTGAGCTTGAGCTTAGGGACTTCTTCAGCGATCCGTACAGCCGCTTCGCTCCCGACATGGCTGCAGCGAGGAGAGCAAGAACACAAGAACAAAAACTCAGAACGGGTTATGTTAGGGAAAATTGAATCGGCGAAACCGTCGGTTGTTCTTGTGAGCAAGAAAATCGCAACTCGAAAAAATAAACAAAAACAAATCAAAGCACAAACTGAAAGAACAGAGGGAGAGGAGTTTTTTATGCAGAATTTTGAGGCAAGCACAAAGTGAGAGCAAAGGAGAACCTTGTGAGCAAGAGAGTGAAGTGAATGAGGAATGAAATGAGTGTGTGTGAAGGGGAGAACACTTCTGCCCGGCCACCCCAATTTATAGCACGAAATGTAGCCGTTTTGGAACGTTGGAGGGGGAATATGACCGTTGGGAAAAAGATGGGGGGCAGCAGTGGCTGCCACAGGTCGGCCGACCTGAAAAATGGGGGTCGGCCGACCCCCTGTGGGGCCCACTTGCTCCTCCTCTTGGCCCATGGCCTCCAACGGTCATATGGTTCATGACCTTGGCTGCTATGTCCAGTAAATCCTCAGAAATATTGCTCAGAAAGATTTCCAAATAAAATCATGCCTCGAAATTCAAATGGTTTTCGGAAAAATTGAAACTAGAAGAGAGAAAGTGTCGGAAAAATCCCAACATGTGGAAAATTTATTGTAGTGGTACAGAGGTACTCCAAAACCTTGCACAAAAGAGTGAAAAAGTTTTGAAGAACCAAATATTTTTGGAGATTAATTTTTGTATGCATGGCGAAAAAAATTCAAATATGCTGGCGGAAAAAAATTCAATCGATTGAAATAAGAAATTCTTGTGGTGAAATAAAATATGCAAGGTGATTTTAAAGTTTTTAAATACAAGTGGTGGGTTTGAAAAGGAAAAATCAAAAAGAAATCAAAAGAAATGATAATGCCGATTATCCTGTCGGCCAGGGCTTCGCCGTTTTAAGTCCGGCGAGCAAGGACTTCTCCATGCGTTTCATTCTTGAGGTGCCGGTCCCGTCCTTGGAGAAGAGGATGAAGATGGCTGCACCTTCTTTACTTGCCACATTTGTTTGATCTTGGGTTGTGTTGGTGGCTTCTCAATTTGAGGGGTCGGTTTCTTGACCCATAACCCCGGCCTTGTTGTTGCGGGCTTCTTGGGTTGGTACCATGACGGGTTCTCACGTTTGTCAATTTGCTTCCAAAGAGCAATGAGACTATCCGTCTTTCTCGGGGTCACTTCAACTTCTTTGATGTTTGAGGGGTTTGGCCCATACTTGATCTTGATCATCGAGCATTGTTCTTTTCGGGGTTGAAACTCGAATTTTTCCTCCTTCTCATTGATGTAGAAACGGATTTCTCCGGCCCCAACATCAATTTGAGCCTTCGCGGTGCTAAGAAAGGGACGTCCCAAGATGAGGGGTGTCTCTTTATCAATGTCCATTTCCAGCACCACGAAGTCCACCGGAATGAAGTTACCACGGATTTTCACCGGAATGTCTTCGGCTATTCCCGCGGGGTAGCGGACTGATGAGTCTGCTAGTTGTAGCCTCATTGGTGTAGGAGTTAACTCCGTGTAGCTCAATCGATCGAAGACTTCTTTGGGCATAACGCTGACGCTTGCCCCAAGATCACATAAGGCGTGTTCGAAGTGATGTGCCCCAATGGAGCATGATATGGTGGGGCAACCAGGGTCTTTCTTCTTTTCTGGAAGCCGATTGAGTATAGCCGCGCTACACTCTTCGGTGAGCTTGACCATCTCTGTCTTGGGCAGTGGTCGCTTGTTATTGAGGATGTCTTTGAGGTAACGTGCATATGTGGGTACTTGTACCATGTCCATCAAAGGCACGTTGACATGAATCTTTTGGATGACTTCCACAAAACGATCAAATTGTTCATCCACCTTCGGCTTCTTATTTCTGTGTGGGAATGGCATGAAACTAGTGTCTTGGAATTCTAGTGCCTCTTTCCCAGTGGTTGCCTTTGGTTCATCATTCTTTTTCTGGATGATAGAAGGGTCTTCTTCTTCTTTTTCAACCCTGTCCTTGTTACCTGCATGGTTAGGATATGGCGGGTCCCGAGTGGATTTTCCTCCCCTCGTGGTAACCGCATTAACATTTTCTAAAGAAGACTCGGGTTGCCCCGGGATCTTCCCAGAATTAGAGGTAGGAACAAGAGCAGCAAGCTGAGCAAGTTGGGTTTCTATCATTTTGTTAAAACTCAGCTGATTTTTGAAAGCGGAAGAAAAACCTTCTAGCTGTGAATTTATATTTTCTAAAACTTTATCGTTGGCAGCAAGCTTTTTGTTGATTGATTCATTAATTTTAGCTTGGCCAAGAACTAAATCTTTCAAAGAGGGCTGATTATTGTAAAAACCAGGAAAATTGTTACCTCTATTTTGATTTTGATTATATCCTTGACCTCCGTTTGGACGATACCCGTTGTTGTTGTTCATGTAGAACGCATCTTCTTGGGTGTGGGGGCAATTCTTCCCCATATGGCCCGTATCCCCGCATTCCTCACACGTCATGTGTGAGTCCAATGCACGAACACTACCACTTGAAGTGTGTTCATCCAAACGCTTCATGAGAAGGTCAAGTTTGGCGGCCAACATGTCCACTTCCTTGACAGGGTGGATGCCTTTTGAGCGTGTTTGGAGTCGATCATCGCTCCACCCTTGATTGGAGACCATCTTCTCTATAAGATCTTTTGCTTGAGTAACGGTTTTGGAGAAGAAGGCTCCTCCAGCAGCGGCATCCATATGTCCACGGGCTGTTGGTGTTAACCCGTTGTAAAAGTGTTGAAGAATGAGCCATTCTTCCATCCCATGGTGTGGGCAGGCTGATGTGTATTCTTGGAGCCTTTCCCATGCCTCGGGTATGGATTCATTTGTTGCTTGCTGGAAGCTTGCAATTCTTCCACGAAGAGCATTGGTTTTGCCCATCGGGAAGAACTTAGCGAGGAACGCAGTAGAACATTTGTCCCAAGTGTCAATATTGGCGCGGTTTGCATAGAACCATTGTTTCGCTTTCCCAAGGAGGGAGAGCGGAAACAAACGGAGCTTGATAGCATCTTGATTGCCTTCTCCCGTGCCTGACGTGTTGCATATCTCTAGGAATTGTTGGAGATGAGAGTTGGCGTCCTCGGAAGCCTTCGCACAAAAGGGTATGGCTTGCACCATCGTGATGAGGCTGGACCTTATGTTAAGTCCGGCGTCACCAACGTCGACGTTGGGTCCAATGGGCACATTGGCGATGGTGGGCACGGAGTATTCACGAAGGGTCCTTTCAGCCATGACGTTTGACGTAGATGGTGCGGAAGATGCGGGTTCGCTTGTCGGGAGTACTTGAGGGGAGACGACGACGCGGTGTCGAGTCTTCCTCACAAGTGACTCGGGATTATCAACGAAGTTTTTCGGCAAGTCGAATCCACGCATACACTATCCTGTTTTCACATCAAAGAGAAAACAGATCAAGGTTAGCCTGCATGGGCAATGGTTAAACCACATCAAGTGTAATCATGAACAATCATTGTATTCTTGTTAACCAATGTCTTCCCCGGCAACGGCGCCAGAAATGCTTGTTGGCGTCTCTTACGGTCACGCGGGAAACACGCGACCGCGGGGAGACGCCGGGGGTTATGGAATTGTTCACTTGCACTATTTAACCAAATAATCCACAACTAGTAACAAGTACTAGATATGAATTATAAGGTTTGTCATGTTAAATAGAATATTCGCAAGCGGACGGATAACCCGTTGTAGCATTTCACCCGAGAGTATTCCAGGGTATCGTATTTATATTTTCCCAAAGGAAGACATGGTTGACAAGAGTACTTATGTTCATGGTGTTACAAACGATAAGTGATATAACCACATTCCAATGCAGGGGTAAGGTTTAATAATAATAAGGATAGTGTGACACACACGAAGGCATTCCACTCTCTCTAATAAAAGGCGAGAGACAATCCTAAGCAAAGCTAAGTTAGACTAGCGAGCTACTACTCCAAAGGTACAACATTCATATAGCGTGCACAACCTCTACCTATCATCTAGCGTCATGCAAGCACAAGCAAGCGTCTAATGCCTAGGCAACATCGGCAGATCCGGCATACGCAAGGTCTGCCTCGCGACTCTGGCCTATTTACGTACTCCTATGCCGTGCCCGAACGTGGAGGGTTCCTTTGGATGGACAGGGCTGTCACTTCCTGCCATCTACCTCTACAAACCGTGGGACACGCACATACCCAAGGGTGGATAGACTACCCCGGCACCATGCCAGCGTTACTAACCACGACTCTAGATCCCTCGAGGCACCCCCAACCCTTCGGATCGACGGGGTGATAAATCTAGAGCACCTTTGCAGGACAATGAGCCCGATGCCTAAACATGAGAACAACTAGCCTAACTAGCATAAACTAGATAAAAGGGATCAGGGCTAGCACGAAGTCATGCATAAGCGTTCGTCGCTCAAGAACGAGCGACGAACGATGAACGATTAAGCAAGTTCAAGAATAATCGATGATCGAGTATGAACGAACAACGAACGAAAGATGAACGAGCATGAACGAACAACGAACGATCATACAAGATCATGATAGAACTAGCAAGCTCATAACAACTATACGAATACTTGTATTCCATAGATTAAATAACAAGTCTTACAAAGAGAGAGAAAGGATACAAGAGCGCTACCCAATTCTCCACAAGACTTTGGGAGCAATAGGGCAGCCCACTACTCAGCCTAGCACTACCTAGAATTGCCTCTAGCTCTAGTGTGAGGAGGAGGGAATGATCCTTGTGTATTGTGTGTCTTGGAAGGAGCGGGGGGGGGGGGGGTACCCCTCCTTATATAGTCCTTGATGGTCGGCAACTTTGAGGCGGTTCCCGAGGTCGGTGGCATCTAATGCAGGGGGAACCGACCTCCAGAGGTCGGTTACAAACCGCCATAGAAAGATGGGCCCAGGGGGCCACCCTGCCAGGTCGGCCGACCTGGCCAGGGGGGGTCGGCCGACCTGTGCCTGGCCCCTCCTGGGCTGGGCTTTGGCAGGTGGCTCCCCCTCTAGGTCTACTTCTCTGGTCCAGGTGCATTTGGCCTTAGTTGTGTTGGACTTTGACGAGATTTGGCCTTTTGTCTTGGAGTTGTATTCCCGCGGCGAACGTTGTTTTGTAGAAGTGTTGATTCGTCGCCTTGGGGCATGATTTCACCTGGATTTCTCCCTTATTCCACCTGCACACTAAAATCTAGAGGTACATGTGGAAATAGGTTATTCTTAAATAAAGTGCGTGTAAAGAATGTCCAATCCTTCTTGTTTATTGAGCTAGTTGACGGTCGAAATTGGTCCGTAACGACCGTCAACAGTGGGCCAGGGGGGCCTCCCTGGCAGGTCGGCCGACCTGGCCAGAGGGGGTCGGCCGACCTGGCCTGGGCCCCACTGGGCCTGATCCTCCTCTGGCTCCTTCCTCTGGCTATGTATGTGCCCAATCCACTTGCATTCTTTGGTCTTGAAGCATGGTTCTGTGGTTTTGGGCTTTTGGAGTAAATTGTTTAGTCCGGGGAAAATCCGTCGATTGCAAAGTCCATGTTTAGTACCTGTTTTCTCCTGTTTTTATATGAATTGCACCTGCACTCATAATTTCACCAAGACTAGTGGAATTTGTTAGAAATAAGCCCTATGTCTACCCTTGGTGATGGTGTTAGGTCCAAAAGGTGCATAAAGTTGACGGTAAAAATGGGTTGTAAGGACCATCAACAAGATCCCCCACACTTAGCTCTTTGCTCGTCCTCGAGTAAAGCTGTGAGTGGAAACTGAGAGGAACTCTTCCCTTATATAAGTAAAATCTGCACACAAGCTATTACAAGCCACACCTTTCCACCTGTGAACATGATGGTGGCTAACATGTATTCTTGGATGATTGAAAAGTGGAACGGTTCATAACTTAAGTCACCTTGCCTTCACCTACTAAGTACCTTGGGTTTTTGAAAGAGTTTTGAAAAATATAAACAACATAGCTCTTGCTCCTCTATTGATTCTCTCGGATCGCTCAAAAAGTGTATTTTCCTTACCAAAGCATTATCTTGCCTCTTTTGTCCTACTTCTAAGGCTTGTATGTGGAGCTCAAGGTAGGGATAGAAGAGGCATACTTGTATCACAAATATTGCTGAACCAAAAGAAAGGATCCACGGAGAATTCAAGTCATACAACCTTGATCAAGAAGTGCATGTGTGGATGGATGTGTGGATGTGACGACTCCTTTATTGGATTTTACCTCTCTTTGTTTTGTATTTCCGAGACATGGCTATCATTTTTCTTTCTTTTCTTTTCATCCTCTCTACATGAGCATTTTTCTCTTTCTTTATCTTGCTCATCTTTTGTGAGCCTTCTTTTTTTTTTCTTTTGCATAGCCATGTCCCTCTTTTGTTTATTTGAGAGAGAGAGGTAAAATGGGATAAAGTGAGGAGTGTCTTTATTTGGATGGGTGGATGTGCTAACTCCCGGTGTAGGAGTTTAGCATTTTTGGTGGATCGTGTACGTGATCTTGATCAAGAGAGCATGACAAGTAGCATATGTATGTATGTTTGATAGTTGTGATTAACATATGGCATTGGTAGGAATTTATGTATCAAAAGAGGAGCAGCAAGCCATGATATTTTAACTTTTTTTTTTTTTGAAATAAAACTCCCAAGGACTTCGTAGATTTAAACAAAGGATCATTTCATCGAACCATATCACACTCGCCAATTATCTAGAAAAACATGGGTCCTATGGATAGATTGTTCGCAAGCAGGTGGTGATGGAGCGAGTAATAACAAGTGTGCATGATTATGTTGAGAGCAAAAGGGAGAGTATTGGGTTTTATAAAGATGTGCTAAAAAGAAATTTTCCCAAGTTTTTTAATTGGTCAAGTTTTATTTTCGTATCTCAGAATGAACTTGACAGGTATGGTAGGCAAAAAGGGAGTGTGGGAAACAAACTTGAGTAGCACGGGAAAGCAGAGGCCCAGTGGGACCCACCAGGGGTCGGCTGACCTGGTCCAGGGGGGTCGGCCGACCTGGTGTGGCCTCCACTGGTGCCCAATTTTCGCTCATTTGTTGGTGTTGTGCTTCCCATGATGGTTCTGAGTGATTTGCGCGTGTTTGTTTCTGTTTTCGCGGTGTATCCCCCCCACACTTGCCTTTTTGCCTGTTTCCTTCAAAATAGACAAGGATATTTGGAAACACAAAATTGCTCTACCGGTATGGAAGCCCGGGGAGCACTAATTTGATTGAATTCAGCAAATGAGCAGGCGCATTACAAATTTGAGGAAATTAAAATGATGAAAGCAAATGGAATTGAACTAAAATGCGCCAAGGGAAATGATAATTGCGGAGAGGTTTTAATTGTAAAATTTTTCCTCCTTCCCCGCGTCCTTGAAAAAACGCTTGATCTTCATGTTGGTGCTGCGGCGATGAGCATCTTGGTCGTCTCGCATTTCAGCAAGCGCGTCTTTCATCTCCGCCACTTTGTCGCTTAAGCGTTCATGAGCGTAGCGGAGGTCGTTGTGCTTAGCGAGGAGGCGTTGATAAGGAGTCCTTTTTGGGGTCTTTTCCTCCTCGCTTTCATACATCCCTCCTGTCTTCTTGATGGGGGAGGTGGAGAGGCGCCTCCTCACTTTTTTAGGAGGAGTGGTGCTCATGGACTCGAGGGCGCCTCTCTTCTCCGCCGAAGTGAGTGGTGGGTGGAGTTGCTTTCCACCACCACGAATGCCCGTGATCTTGAACCGAGTGCCCGCCTTCTTGGCGGGGCTAGTCATGTTGCGCCCTTCATATTGGTGGTGCACCACGTTCCCGCTCTTTGTAGCGAGGGTGCCGACATACTTCTCCCCTGGACGGAGGGAGCTTTCGGCCTCATTGCGGCTTGGCTTCTTGGGAATGGTTTTTCCTTTGCCATAGCGTGGTGGTGCACTAGCAGGAGGGTTCTTGGAGGGGTCTTTTGCTGCTGGTGGAGGTGATGTGAGGGCGAGAGGGGCTTCTTGGACGAACATGGCTTGCTCAAGGATCGGGGTGACGGGATCAAGGATGTTTTCAAGGCCAAATTCGTGGCAAAGCTCACTAGTGGAGGCTGGGACATAAAAGCTTGGGATGCTGCTGTCCATGGTGATGGGCAAAGGTTTTTGGGCGAAATAGGAGTGGTGGAAGAGATGTGCAAGGGAAAATGAACGGAAATCGCCTCCATTTATGGAGAAAAACTATGGAAAGAATTTATTTGATTTTCTCGAATCAGAGAAGGAGCTAAATCAGTAGGATTTGGGAATGTGAACGTTGGAGCAAAACGTGAAAGAAGAATGGGACCGTTGGGGATCCAACAGAGGTCGCCCGACCTGCAAAAGAGGGGTCGGCCGACCTGCTGTGGGCCCCTCTGGCTCCCTTCTTTTTCTGGTTGATTTCTTGCTATATTTATTTTAAGAAAAGTGCTACTACGGGTGATAAAACAAATCAGAGGATATCACGATAAAGATTTTAACTCAATTAAGTGCATGACATCAAATTCTTTGTTTGTATCGGGCTCAAGATAAATTTTTAGATGCTGGCCATTTACCTTGAATATCTTACCTTCGTCGTCTTGGAGTGTGATTGCTCCGTGCGGCGAAGTGTCAATAACTGTATATGGCCCGTCCCATTTGCTTCGTAATTTTCCGTGCCCGAAGAGCTTCACCCGTGAGTTGAATAGCAAGACTTTGTCTCCAACTTTGAATTCTTTTCTTCTTATCCTTTGATCGTGCCACCGTTTAGTCCTCTCTTTGTATATAGCTGAGTTGTGATATGCTTTGTCTCTCCATTCTTCCAACTCAGCTATCTCCATTTTTCTCTTTCGTCCAGCATCCCTTAGGTCCATTTTCCATGTTCGGATGGCCCAATATGCTCGGTGCTCCAACTCGATGGGTAAATGACATGTTTTTCCATATACGAGTTGGTATGGTGACATGCCTATGGGCGTCTTGTATGCTGTTCGGTATGCCCATAGTGCATCGGGTAGCTTGCTTCTCCATGAATTCCCCATCTCTAGTACGGTCTTTTGCAGGATCCGTTTGATTTGTTTGTTTGATGTCTCGGCCTGCCCACTTGTTTGGGGATGGTACGGAGTGGCAATATTGTGTCGTGCTCCAAGCTCTCTAAGGAAGCTACGGAAGGTCTTATCGATGAAATGAGACCCTCCGTCGCTTATCACTAGCCTCGGTGTTCCAAATTTTGGGAAGATAATCTCGTGGAACATCCGGCGAGCATTCTTGGAGTCAGCGGCTCTACAAGGCATTGCTTCTACCCATTTGGATACGTAGTCAACTGCCACCAAGATGTATTCATAGCCTTGGGATTTGGGGAATGGCCCCATGAAGTCGATGCCCCATACGTCGAAGATTTCGACTTGTAGATTGAAGTTGAGGGGCATAGCATCCCTTGCTGTGATGCCTCCAAATCTTTGGCATTGCGGGCATCGTCTGACGAATTCTTTTGTGTCTTCGTACATTGTTGGCCAAAAGAATCCGCTTTGCCATATCTTAGCCTGAGTACGAAACACTCCATAGTGTCCCCCGTATGGAGCTGCATGGCATTTTGTGATGATTTGTGTGCTCTCGGGTGTTGGCACACATCGTCTGAGCAGTCCATCGGCGCAGACACGGTACAGGTAGGGATCATTCCATAAGTGACGGCGACTCTCGTAGATGAGTCGTTTCTTGTTTTCTCCGGGCGGTACATACCCCGTCACGATGAAGTTCACGATGTTGGCGTACCATGGGTGTGCGTCCCTCACTTGGAGCAGCATGTCGTCGCGCAAGAAGTCATTGATGGGTAGTTCCTGCGGGTTAGTGAATTGCATGCGCGACAAATGATCCGCTATAGAATTTTCTACTCCTTTCTTATCACGAATTTCTAAATCAAACTCTTGGAGCAGAAGAATCCATCTTATCAAACGAGGTTTAGCATCTTTCTTAGAGAGCAAAAATTTTAAAGCGGCATGATCAGTGTAAATAATAACTTTTGCTCCGGCTAAGTAAGATCTAAACTTGTCAAAGGCAAACACAACAGCAAGGAGCTCTTTTTCAGTGGTAGTGTAATTTAATTGAGCTCCTGTCAGCGTTTTGCTTGCATAAGAAATTGCATGATGCTTTTTATCTCTAGTTTGACCAAGAACAGCCCCCACAGCATAGTCACTAGCATCACACATAATTTCAAAAGGCAGCGTCCAATCAGGGGGTTGGATAATTGGAGCTGAGATGAGTGCATTTTTGAGAGTAGTAAAGGCAATCATGCAATCATCAGAAAACTCAAAGGGTGCATCTTTTGCGAGCAGATTTGTAAGGGGTCTAGCAATTTGAGAAAAATCTTTAATGAAACGACGATAGAACCCCGCATGTCCAAGAAAACTGCGAACACCCTTAATATTA
Source organism: Eragrostis curvula (assembly GCA_007726485.1). Lineage (NCBI taxonomy): Eukaryota > Viridiplantae > Streptophyta > Magnoliopsida > Poales > Poaceae > Eragrostis > Eragrostis curvula. The sequence continues at coordinate 6,605 of RWGY01000897.1, read as the reverse complement.
ACAGGAGGTGGAAGTTTTTCTATTACTTCTAATTTAGCCTTGTCCACCTCTATCCCTCTTTCAGAGATTAAGTGCCCAAGGACTATGCCTTCTCTAACCATGAAGTGGCACTTTTCCCAATTGAGCACTAAATCCTTTTCTTGGCAACGTTGCAAGACTTTGTCTAAATTTTCTAAACAATGATCGAAGGTTTTTCCATAAACAGAGAAATCATCCATGAAAACTTCCATAATTTCCTCGATCATGTCAGAAAAGATAGACATCATGCATCGTTGAAAAGAAGCAGGAGCATTACATAGCCCAAAAGACATTCGTCGATAAGCATAAGTTCCGTAAGGGCATGTAAAAGTGGTCTTACTTTGATCGTCGGGATGGATGGGGATTTGATGATATCCCGAATACCCATCAAGGAAAGAAAAGAAAGAATGATTTGCCAGCCGTTCCAACATCTCATCGATGAAGGGCAGCGGAAAATGATCTTTCTTTGTGGCCTTGTTAAGTTTTCGGTAATCAATGCACATCCTCCATCCCGTGACGGTTCGTTGAGGGATTAACTCATCCTTGTCGTTATGGACGACCGTCATTCCTCCTTTCTTGGGCACAACCTGCACTGGGCTCACCCACTCGCTGTGTGGAACAGGATAGATAATACCAGCATGCAATAGTTTTAAGACCTCTTTCTTAACAACCTCTCTCATCGCATTATTTAGCCTCCTTTGAGGTTCCCTAGAAGGTGTACTTTCAGGATCTATGGGAATGCGATGGGCGCAAAGAGCAGGGCTGATTCCTTTGAGGTCTCCTAGCGAGTAGCCAAGAACGGAGCGATGCTTTTCTAACACGGCTAAGAGTTTAGTGCTTTCTTCCTCCGAAAGCTTGTCACTTAAGATGACAGGGGTTTCGGGATTTCCGTGAAGAAAAGCGTAGCGCAAGCCTGGTGGAAGTGGTTTAAGTTCTATTGGAGGTGGTGGCGGTGCAAGGGTTTCAGGTAGCTCTAAAATTTCCTCCGAATCATCTTCTTCTAGAACAAAATCAAGAGCATCTTCGTCCAAAGATGATTCGGGGGTTTTATGAAGAAAAATCGCCATAACCTCCTCTATGCATTCATCTTCCTTAGGTAGTTCCTCGGTCATGGTTCTTATGTTAGATGAGAACTCGGGCGTCGGCTCTACCAATGTAGGCACCAATTGTTGTGTTTCTTGCGCAACGAGTTCCTCATCTATTGACTCCGGCTCAACTAGTAAATCAGCGGAAAAAGGCGTGTTTTCCACAATTCGATCCAAAAGTTTGTGTGCTTCCGCTATGGTCTTATGAGTAAAAGATCCACCAGCGGCCGTGTCAAGATAAAGTGTGGTATCGCTGCTCAATCCCGAATAAAAATGTTGCAATAAAACTGGTTCGGGGAGCAACAATTCTGGTCTAGAGTCTGTTAATGAACAGAATCTGATCCAAGATGCACTTAAGGTTTCCTCCTCTTCTTGACGAAAGTTAATTATTTCCGCTCATAGAGAAGTAATACGAGATACGGGGAAGAATGCTAGACAAAATTTGTCTCGCAATTCTTTCCAATCACCGTTTACTCTCTTAGCGGTGTAAATGTACCATTGCCTCGCCCTCTCATTGAGAGAGAAGGGAAACAATTTCCATTTCAATGTTTCTTGTGTCATGCCATGGATCGATCGGCATGAACACAAATGCTCAAACTCTCGCAAGTGTTCATAAGGATTTTCATGTTTAAAACCCGAAAAGGATAAACCTCTTATCATCGAAATGTAATCGGGGGAAAACTCATAGCCAGATGAAGAAATAGGTTGTGATGATGATGCTGGCTCTAAGAGCTCGCCCCGTGGAGTAGAGAATGATTGGATGGTGGGTTGTGACTCCATGAAATGTTTTTTTTTTGTTTTTGAATTTAAGGGAAATAAAAAACAGAACGGTAAGTAAGATAGATTACGAGGGCAAACTTAATTTGCAATAGAGATATCAACCGTTCCCCGGCAACGGCGCCAGAAATGCTTGTTGGTATTTCTTACGTCACAGATAAATCCGCAAGCACACGGAATACCGTTGTAGCACTTCACCCGGGAGTATTCCAAGGTATCGTATTTGTTTTCCCCAAGGAACGGAGTTATTCTACCGCAAGGCAAGTTTTACCCAAGGACAACCAAGACAACTAGCAGCTTAGGATTGAGAGGGTGATTATTATCTAGATATTTCTAAGGCTAGACGAATTCAGGTTCTACTCGTCTACTTCGAGCACCGGCTTAGGCTTTGGTCTGCCAAGCCACTCCGGCTAAGGCTCTACTATGTACCCGAACGTGGAGGGTTCCTTTGGATGGACAGGGCTGTCACTTCCTGCCACCTACCTCTACAAACCGTGGAGCACACAGCGGTCAAAGGCAACCTCCAGCCTAGACACCACGTCTATGTTATCGATCACTACTCTAGTCCCGGCCTAATACTGATTCAGAGAACTAGAGCACTCCTTGCGGAGCGACGATCCCGTTGAACGAGTATAACAAGAATTATGCCTAGACGAATGATAAAGCTCAATAGATAGATAATCACCACGTATAATCACTAGAAGTGTTTACACGCCAAGGTAAAAGAATAGGAACTAAACCTCCAATGAAAAGAGGAGGAGAACTCCTATCTCTTCCTTGCCCTCTCTCCTATTCTACTAAAATACAAGAGGCTCTCGGCCTGTGGATTGGAAATGAGGAGAGTCTTGTGTCTTGTGGTGTGTTGTTGTCTTCAGAGAGGGGGGGGGGGTACCCCTTTATTTATAGCCTTGGAAGGTCGGCAACTTTGAGGCGGTTCCTGAGGTCGGTGGCATTTAATGCAGGGGGAACCGACCTCCAGAGGTCGGTTGTGAACAGCCAGAGAAGAGTGGGCCAGGGGGGCCTCCCTGGCAGGTCGGCCGACCTGGCCTGGGCCCCACTGGGCCTGATCCTCCTCTGGCTCCTTCCTCTGGCTATGTATGTGCCCAATCCACTTGCATTCTTTGGTCTTGAAGCCTGGTTCGGTGGTTTTGGGCTTTTGGACTAAATTCTTTAGTCCGGGGAAAATCCGTCGATTGCAAAGTCCATGTTTAGTACCTGTTTTCCCCTGTTTTTATATGAATTGCACCTGCACTCATAATTTCACCAAGACTAGTGGAATTTGTTAGAAATAAGCCCTATGTCTACCCTTGGTGATGGTGTTAGGTCCAAAAGGTGCATAAAGTTGACGGTAAAAATGGGTTGTAAGGACCGTCAACATTTTGTTGGTTGCAATTGTTTTTCTATTACAACACAAGGAGGCGTTGCAACTAGCATCTATGGGCGCGCTCGTGTTGGTTGTAAAGTATCCTATTGCGACACATATGCTGTTGCTAGAGGTTCAATTGCATCGTACCCAACGCGCTGCAATTTGTAAAATCTTGCGTTGCAAAGCATTGTATTGCAACACTCTGGTTGTGGTTGTTATAGGGCAAGCCCCTCTATTACCACTAAAGTGTTTTGGTTGCTATATGTGGTTCTCTCTATTACCACGAAGTTGATTTCTGTGCCATAGGTGGTGTCCTCTATTGCCACTAGATTTGTTTGGTTGCTAGATGTCGACAACTCTATTGCCACGAATTAGGGAATGGTCGCTATAGGTGTGCCATTCTATGGCCACCAAAATCGTTTGGAGGCTATAGGTGGAGCACTGTATTGCCACCAAAATTGATTGGTTGTTAGATGTGAGCACCTCTATTGCTTCGAAAACGTTTTGGTAGGCAAAAGTTCATCCCTCTATTACCACCATATTAGTGGGTTGCTACATGTGGAACTTCGTATTGCCACGACCCTTGTGACACCGAAAAAGTTGGGTTGCGATAGGATGAATTCTCATTTGCCACGAATGGTTTTGCTTCCATACTTATGTAGCTATTGCCACATGTCATTTGCCACGAATGGTTTTGCATCACCAATTTTTAAAACAATATAATATAGGATCGATAATAATAATGCATTTATCATTCATGATGACAAGATTAATTCAACCATTCAGTGTACAATTCCATGACACACGTAGTACTGAAATAGTAATAAGTTTGCAACACCAGATTGTTTTAACACACATAGTAGGCTAATTTGACAAGAACTGAATTTGACAAGAACTGAATAAGTTTATCATCAGCAAAGAAACTCATAGCCAGGTGATCCCATCACTTGATCAGCAACGGTTGACTTCAAGAAGGTCCCATCACTTGTTTCCTCCATTTGAACTGCCTTGGTTAGCTGAAAAGAAAGAATAACATTTTTTATCATGAAGTAATATGAAATTATGAAAAGGAAGAAAGAACAGCAGGCGTAATATGAAATTCTCATTAAAATTTAAATGCATGCAGATTATGGATATATGCAGGAACATCCTGGACAGTTTTATGAGATGGTTTTTCGTGTAGCAAGGAGATTAAAAAAATTTCATACTAGGGCAAAGTGAATCAGAAAGACATGGCTTTTTGCATTGTCAATTTGTTAGTCTTCCCCAAGACTATGTATCCAGCTTCATAACTAAAAGTTGAGGTGTATCCAGCTTCATATTGAGAAATAATGATGTCGCTAATGGAAGATAGAGAGAAATAATTACGAAAAACAGGGCAATAATGAAGTAACGAAGCTGCAGGTGCCTTCCCAGCTAAAATCTCTCATTTAGAAATTGAAGTGGTCTAAACTATGAAATTATCATGAAGTAATATGAAATTATGAAAAGTTTCACGACGCATCATAAAATTAGCATAATGACAGCAAATAATTAACACAACTTTAAATATTTTGACAGTTGAAACAGAAACACACTACGTCAGGTCAGGCCTTTAGTAACACATATATGTGTTACCAAAGTTAAAAAAAGTGTTACAGAGACTTATAGTAACACAAAAAATAAGTGATGCATATGCTGGTGTTACTAGAACAAATTCTAGTGTAACACATATATGTTACTGTAGCATGTGTTACAACTTGTAAAGAAATATGTTACAACAATAATGTAGCAACACATGTGAATGTGTTACTATGTTTATTAAAATGTGTTACAATATTAATGTAGTAACACAAATAAAAAAAATCAAAAAATAAGTTGCTACTAGGATTTGATCCCAGGACCTCACCTTCTTTAAGTTCCTAAGTTTGCACTGCGCTACACATGCATTTATGATATGAAGTTATCCTTAATTGGTTTTACTTATAAAGTATTTGAATATATGCTACTGTAGCCCAAGAAAAGTGTTACTAAGGCTTGTAGTAACACACAATAGTAACATTTATTTATGTTACTGTGAGTTCTAGGCTTACTATGTTTAGACACATTGATTTCTTTGTAACACTTTTCTTGAAACACAATTTTTGTGTTACTAGAATAATTATTTGTAACACATTTTAACAAATCAAGCATTTGTGTTACAAGCAAACTTTGTAACACAATACTTGTGTTACTATGAAATATTTTTGTAACACAGTCTTACATGTGTTACAGATATGTGTTACAAAAACCATGTTTTGTAGTAGTGACATTCATAGCTGGTATTGGAGTTACAAAGATTTCAACTGTCTTTTTGGTGCCCTGTCGTCTCTTAACAACATTATCCTTTAGCTGTTTTGTAGTAACGAATGCCCGTGCCGTATTTGCATATGTACTTCTTGTAGTCCGAATGCCGGTTGCCCTTGATATATCATCGACTTCAGGTTGCTCTGGGTTTCTTTGAGGGTTTTCCTGGGATCGAAAAAGTTTGAAGGAAATAATTAGGCACCATTTTGTTAAGTATCTGATGATAGCACTAAAGATGTTAATTCACAAACAACCTGATGTGAAGAGACCTCATGTTGTGGGGTTGCCTCAACTTCTTCAGTATTCATGTTTGTTGCAGCTGCCGCCTCTTGTGCCATTTCAGTGACATTGTTGTTTGCCTGGACAGATTTTGTTGGTTAGAGAACCTATGAAACGACGCAGACAACTAGATATAGAACCTTAAGGAAAAAAAGTCATTCAAAAACTAGCTTGACTAGTACCTGCTAAAACGGTGTCTGTCAAACATGGGGCATATACTAATCTAAAATACGGAGGGCGCCACCTTGATGTGGATCGGAGCCTGCAAGATTGAGAAACATGGAGGAACTACCACGAATCAATAATTGCAGCGCTGTAGGACGACGCACAAAGCTATGCGGAGAGTAAATCCTGGCGACAAAGCTGCTCCGTTCGTCGTCGCGCGCCGCCGCCTAACGCCGCGGATCAGGTCAATGGAGGGTGCGGACGCCTAGTTGCCGTTGCCGTACAACCTGCGCACCCAACAACGTAATTAGCAGGGGACCTCAAGATTGTTGCGAGATGTGGCCGTGCCGGGGCGGTCAAGCATGCACGCGCGATGGAATCAGCAACCGCCACGCCGGAGACCGATCCAGCCGCGTCGTCGTCGCCCCTCTTCACCTTCGTTGGATCAGAGATGGACGACGCGGGGATCGCCAGCAGCTGCAGCCACCACGGCGGTTGCCGATCTCCGCCTCGATCCATCCTCCTCGGCGGCTCGAGCTCGCCCATGCTGATGTTCCCCAACTCGCCGCCGCCATTCCCGACGCCTGAGA
>RWGY01000896.1:0-21036 GCA_007726485.1 Eragrostis curvula | reverse complement strand
ATTTCTCTCAATAGTTTCCAATATGGCATCAGCCTTAGCCTGGCCCAGTGATCGTTTTTCTCCTTGTCTCGTCCCTCCGAAATCGGGTCCTTTGAGCGTTCCCTTCGAATAGATCGATTCAAAGCCGCCGTCCAGGACTTCGGTGACATTCATGCCATCTCTAAGACTGCTGATTTGAATCGCCCGGCGCGGATGTCCGTGAGGACGTAGCTAGTCCTTCTTCCATCCTAGCGTAGATATCAAGGCAGAAGTTGAGCTCGCTGATGAGGTATGTGGATGACTTGCAATGTGGCCGCAGCCTTGTGTACTGTGATGTTGACCGCAGCTGTCGCCAACCACGCCCATCGGTGCGGTTAGCTGCTTGCCGGATCAGCGGAGGCACGCCTACGCAATACTCGTAGAGTTGCGGTGTGAGTGCGGCACACGTCGCGTTGATGATCGTTCGGCAGGTTGCAATGCAGAAAAATAACTGCGAACACTGTAGCTGCTGTTAAAAAATAATTATGAACACTATAACTGCTGCTGCCGCCGCCTGCTGCAAAACCTCCAACTGAACAACCTCTTAATTGGTAATGGCTAGACCTCGAGTGATGGCCATGGCGAATATTAGTATGGCTACGGGATGTGCCATGAGTGATCTCATGGTTGCGGCGGGTTTTCAGCATCAGTGCATCACTGCTGGCCCGCGGTGTTTAGGACAAGTATAATAGTGTTGTCTCATAGGTCGTTTCATGCATGACACATAATTATAAAATGATTTACCAGACAACACATACAACGGATGATAGTTTTAGTTGTCTCGTAGTAATTGTATATTCCTTTAATTTATGGATGAGAAAAAATGTTTATGAGTTGTATGGCAACTACAACTTGTATAATGGTGTGTAAACCGTCTCATACTTCTAAATTTTAGAGTTTGAGGTGGTTGCCTGACGAAACAACCGCCTATTTTTTTTTACATCCCTCTCTCTCTTCCACCTCATCAAAAATCCTACATGATGTTGCATGAGACGGGCTACGAGACTGCATACGTGTAACGTTGTAACTGCCCTTATATTTATAACAAGATGAGAAGTAGAATAGAAGAAACGTATTGCGTTGCAGCAATCAACATTAAATTGGATGCACTATACATGATCAATGCCCTTCTAATGAGAGAATCCATTTAGATAGTGAATAAATTATTTCCAACACCTGTATGAAGGAAACATTAACATGGTTAATTATTGTGCTGATATTACTATTTGATTGATCTGTCACGCGTTTGAACAAATCACATGGAGGGTATAAAATAGTACTTGCACGTGAAAAATCTTGAAATATATAATCGTAGCAATATTTCAGCTACAATTAATTTTTTTAATGGGCACAGGGTGGTGCAAATATGATCGTATCTGTGATTGATCTGGCACGCGTTTGAACAAATCTGTCCATTATGGTATCGCAGGATTAAATTGTCACAAAATATGGAAGGGCCTAAAAGATCTTATGCACCAACACCATGGCCCATTATATGAAACGTACAAGGGTTCAGTCAAAACATATCCAGGCACGATGCTTTTTCTATCTCTATCAGTACATTTGAAGTGCCATGCGAAAGAAACATGTTCTATGTATAACCTTAACCCTTAAGTCCCTCTTTTGGACACATTTCTCTCAATTGTCTCCAGGATGGCATCAGCTAGGCTGGCCCAGAGATCGTTTTGTGTGTTCTCCTCTGAAATCGGGTCCTTTTGAGCGTTCCCTTCGAATAACATGATGTCACAGCCGCCGTTGGGACTCCCGGTGACATTCACGTCCATCTCCAACATTGCTGACTTGAATCGCCCGTCACGGATGTCTGTGAGGACATTAGCCAGTCCTTCTTCCATCCTAGCGTAGATATCTTGGCAGGTGTTGAGCTCGCTGATGAGGTAGGTGATGACTTGCAATGTGGCCGCAGCCTTGTCTGCTGTGATGTTGACTGCGGCGGTCGCCAAGCCATGTGCATCGGTGGCGTTAGTTGCCGCCGGATCAGCTGAGAGCACGCCCACGCAATACTCATAGAGTTGCGGTGTGAGTGCAGCACACGTCGCATTGATGACAGGTGAATTGGCAATGGCTAGAGCTGGAGTGATGACCATGGCGAATATTAGTGTGGCTACGGGACGTGCCATGAGTGATCTCATAGTGGCTACGGGTTCTCTGCATGAGTGCATCACCGCTGGCCCTCGGTCCTCATATTTATAACAGAGCTATGAGAAGGAGAATAGAAGAACGTATTTTGTTGTACCAATCAACATTAAATTGGATGCACTGTACATGATCAACAATGCCCTTTAATCCATTTAGGTAGTGAATAAATTATTTCCAATACCTGTATGAATATTAAAATTGGCTATTGATAGTGAATAAATTATTTCCAATAGCTGTATGAATTAATAGTGTATCTGTGATTGATCTGGCACCCGTTTGATCAAATCTGTCCATTATGGTACTGCAGGATTAAATTGTCACAAAATATGCAATGGTCTAAAAGATCTTGCGCACCAGCACCATGGCCCATTGTATTAAATGGAAAATATTTTGTGCACAAAACTTATTACAGGCACATGTCTTTTGTAGCTCATTGATTCACAAATAGGAAGCAATCCCTCAATTCCAGCCAGATATAAAGGCGTTATTAAAAGTTTCACAAAAATCTTGCTTGGAAGCTGACCAGGATGATATGAATTTTATTGATTTGAAAAATAAATTCCACACAGTAGTGAGATTCTAGGAAGAAATAGTGCTAAAATGCTTATCAAATTAGATGCGCCGCCGTACGTGATCGTAACAAGAAGCCGAAGGGGCAGAAAAATCGTGTCCTCTTTAGAGTGGTTTGGAATTTCTGCCCATGGCCATGTCTAACGACCCGCATGGGTCTGTTGGTGGCTGTGTTCCTGTTCTTCCTACCATGGTCGGACGATGGCAAGACTAAACCTCGTAGAATTTATGTGGAGTCTTGTGCCCTGACCATGCACATTCGCTTGCTGAGATGCACTGTAGCAATCATTGACGCTTACTAAGATACGCAACGATAGGGAAAAATTAAAGCTTATTCAAACACAGTCTTTTTGTATTTCTTCAAAATATTTCAAGATACATATAACAAAACATCCCGGAAGCATCAGGGACGTTCTCCTAGCCTATGCTCTTGCTCGCTAGCAAGGACGTGATTGCAGCGGCAAGGCGGACCAACGAGTCGTTCTCGCCATTCTCCTTGGAAAAGGGGTTCTTCTGGGCCTTCCCCTCTAACAGCAGCGTATCGCAGTTCTTGGGCTGATTCACGGCCTTATGCGCTTTCTCGAGCGTCGCGTTGTCAAGTCGCCCGGCATGGAGGTCGACGAGGACACCCGCCAACGATTCCGCCATGGCGGTATAGTACCCGCGACAAGTGGTGAGCTCATCGACGAGGTCGGTGATTACGCGCATCGTTGATGCGGACTTGTTGGCTGTCATGTTCACCGCAGCTGTCGCCAACCCACGAGCGTCCGTGGCGGCCATGGCTGCCGGGTCTCCGGAGAGAAAACCCACGCAGTACTCGTTTTCTTGGCTAGTGATCGCGGCACACGTCGTGTTGATAACCGAAGAGGTGTTGATGGCGAGCACAGGAGCGATGGCTATGGTGAGGAGTAGAATGACTACGGGCTGCATCATGCTTGTGTCGGTGGTGGCTGATTTACGACAGATTGTTTGCATAGCTCGTACTTCCGTGATCGATCTTTGTATGGACTATATATTTATAGAGAAAACGAGCCGAGAGACGGAAAGACAGCAGAGAATATTGCAGTCAACAAATACATTGTAGGGTAATCACAAAAAAAAAAAAAAAAAACAAATACATTGTAGGGTGACCTCCTTGGCGTGTAATAATCGCTACTACATAATAATGGTGTCCATGCCTGTACTTTTTTAACCGAATACCAAACAAATAGGTAACAAAATAATTACTAATTCGTCACATAGTGAAGAAAACTCATATCTTTCGAAGTTTCACCTCCACTCTAGGGTAATCGTTGAAATAGAATTATAAAAACGTTGACTCTTTTATTTCAAATTGTTGACGTTCAAAATGGGTTGGCCTGCTAAAATTTGATGGGCTATTGGGCCGACCTACGAGTTAACTGTAGAACGCCCTATGTATAGGTAGTCCCATAGAAGTTTCTAAAAAAAAAAAGGTAGTCCCATAGAATAATACCAAAACCGTGCAAAAACCCTCAAAGAGATCAGATTTTTTGAAGGTTTTGGTATGGTTAGGTCGGAGGTGATACGCGTGATTATTTCCTCTGATATCCCGCGTCGATGGTTACCTCCGACACTGATTTCTAGTTTTTTCGTACACTGCATCGCTGTGCATTCCGCTTTTTCTCCGTGATTGTTGGATCGGAGGTTGGCATGGCGCGAATTATAGAGTCGTATCTCGTGGCGGCGATACGCGGATTGTAACGTGGGCCCTCTCATCCCGTGGAAGTGACCTTCGAAGCTCAGTATAAAGAGCCGCGTCCCGTGCCTCCGATCCTGAACCCTAGCCATTGTTTACGTCTACCTCACTCGACTCAGATCCTTAACGTCTATCGTGCCCTGGCATAAACCATAGAAAATGGTTGGTTTGTCTACTTTTATTTTGTATTTCTTTATCATCTTTGCTGTTTTTTTATTTGTTCTTTTATAAATTCTTTCATCTTTGTGCAGGCCTCCCCTGTAGTGGTGCATGTCGACGCCACGTTGGTACTCCGTGATGCCGTTGCTGAACTCGGTGGTTCTGAACCTGTTTGGAAGGAGGTGACACCAGTGTGTAATGGCCCGCGTACGTTCGAGGTGAAATTTTTCATTACGAATCCAGGCGACATCAACGTAGTAGAGGAAATCACCGGGATTGGTGATAGTTTTGGACCTGGTATAATCTCAGTGACAGGACAGTCTTCCACTGTAGATCAGGAATGGCATGCGAAACAATGCGCGGCACTTAATGCTTTAGATAGACTAGAAGAATTTCATCGCGTTGTAGTTCCTGATTACAATTGGTTCGCTGTGGATGCAATTAGACAGGATTCTGTTGGACTGGTTAAAAGGATCCTACGTAGTAGAAGGACGTATCTATATGCAAGTTTGCAGACTACTATGTTGATCGGGGATATGAAGATTGCTGCTGACAGGTTAATGGGACTTGAGGGTGCGGAAAAATGTGGTACTCTGATGCAAGTTGTGTGCTCAGAGTCCTCGCGTTGGCTACATTCTATTGACAATGATGTGAGCTTCTACAGAAATAGGGTAACTAATCGTGTTGGGGGTGGTTATGTCGACTTCTTGAAAAATAAATACCGGGTATGTATGGTTACAACAGTTTTCTGAATTCAATAATGTTTAATATTTGTGTTCATTGCTGTTTTACTGGTTACGACATTTGAATCTCCCGTTACAGGAACGTGGGATCGTTTTGACCAGCGGGCTTAGAAGTATCTTAGAAGAGGTTGCTTCCAAAGTTGGATTCGTGGTCTGTGCTAACAGTACTCGCTTTCACCAGGAAGATGACATGTTCATGGACGTCTTGAACCTTTACAAGAAGGTGGATAATATTAACCCTATGGAATGTGAACAAATCAGGGAACACCTGGGTGAGAATCTTTGTTTCGTAGGAGAATCGACCGAAAATGTAGCAGGAAGCATTTCCAGTACACTTTACTGTGTTATAAACATGCTCGTGAAACGTTTCGGTGTTTCAGTTTTGAATCCCAGCTACTGCCGGATGAACAGATGCTACGGTAGCATCAAAGCTGTAGAGGATGAGCTCGGAGTCTTGGAAAGAAAACTATGCGAAATGAGGACCATTGTACTATCTGCATCCTGCGATATTTCCAAAATTTTTCTACATAATGATCATCCTCTGGAAGCGTAGCAATCAATGATCTCCTTGGTTTCCGTCATTGATTCCTAGTGTGAACGATTCAAGGATGCACAAACCAGTATTATGAGGAACAAGAATGCTGATTCTAATGCTTGAGAATAATGAAGTAGTACACAAATTGTGGTTAATTGAGTCTTGTTGAAGTTATTATTTGTTACTTTTTTATTATATTTTTTTATATTTATAAGAACAATCATGCCGAGTGATGCATCAGATTTGTGAGGATGTTTTTTCACCTTCTTAATGTTTTCCCAATGATCCATGGCATCCATGCAGTACTACTTGTTAACTATCGTCCGTTTTCGATGCCTTAGCAATGCAAACGCTTGCATATGTTGCGGAGGATAATTTCAGAACGTAGTCGTGGTCGATAACTCCGATCATGTCACGGAGGCTATTTCCGTCCACACGTACAGACGATGCTGTTCTGATTCCACGGAAGATAAACAGATAGCGCCTGGCCAGGTGCGCGTCTTGATGCCGTTTCGATTTCCGTTGAGAGAAACGTGCAGGCGTTGGATTAATAGCGTGAAAATAGGGTGCGGCGAGGGAAAATGTGCATCTCGAAGGTTCTACATCCCACTATATATATCGTAGTGTCCGAGCCCTGACCCTCGCATCTCTTCCTGTTGACACCACCGCAAGATACCTTAGTTGCGCCTGTGATTTCCAGCACTGGTCATGGAGGAAGGGAATAGGAAAGAGACGATGGAGGAGAAGGCCGCCGGCAAGCTGGATGGAGTGAAGAGGAAAGAGACGATGGAGGAGAAGGCCGCCGGCAAGCTGGAGGGAGGGAAGAGGAAAGAGACGATGGAGGAGAAGGCCGCCGGCAAGCGTCCCAAGATCGACGACAACGAGGCATCTGAGGCGCTCGAGGAATCTATTCGCGCATCAATCGAAGAAAGTAAGTTCGCGTATCTAGAGTCTCACATCGTATTCCTTATCATCCTTTAGATTGAAACAGATAATGGATGCTCGGTTTAACATGTCGTCTGTAGTACTAGGTCTATCGTTTGTGCTTGAGCCCATTGTATTCGAGCTGGGTGTTGTGCTCACCCACCTCCGCAGGGATGAGGATCAAGCTGTGGGGAAGGTAGGAGATTTCGGCCTTGAGATGATAAAAAACGAGGATACTAAGGCACTCATGGCGCGTGTTCGTGCAATGGTTAGGTGGCTTAGCCGCGAGGTCAAAGGCATTGTGCATGAAGCCGCTAAATCCGTCACCGCCGAGGGTCTTGCTCGGGTCAAGCAGCATCACCCCGACGTTAATCTGAAGGATGATACAATTGATCCATCTGAAGATGATGTTGACGACGAAACACAAGACATCGCTAGCAAGCTCGCAAGCGATCTTGGCTGGCCAGCTGCTGTTGTGCGTCTCCGTAAGTAATTGGATGTTTCGGGTTGAGATCTATCTATCTATCAAATAATTTTGTATTGCTGTTTCATGTAGTCATTTGGTACGTGTGTAATTATGGATGACGTTGTTCTGATTCCATGTGAGATAAACAGATATTGTTGGGTTTGAACCACCACTCCTTGCTGGGCGAGATAGTACTTCGTAGGCCTAAAGTCCACGTACAATTATGCACCCGTTCAATACCATGTACCGGTACATTTTTTTTAGGCGATATGTACCAGTACATTTTTTTTAAATGATATGTACCGGCACATTTTTTTTAGGCGATATGTACCGGTACATTTTTTTTAGGCGATATGTACCGGTATATTTTTTTTGAGGCGATATGTACCGGTACATTGTTCTCAAAAAGAAAACAGGGGTGTTTGGTAATTGGGAAATGTGGAGTGGGATTGGGATTGGGAAATGAAACTTTATAGAACAGATGGTTGAGATGTAATATGATAGATAAATGAAGGGTCTGGATTTCGCGTGCGATATCATGCGCCGCTATGCAATCTTCAGCTCAACTATATCTTTAGCAGTGAGATATCATACGCCGCTACGCAATCTTCGGCTCCTGTGGCATCGCACATGCATTCAACTAGTAAACTAAATATAAATGATTCGTATCCATCCCCGCTATACATTCTTCAAACAAATCCGGCACTGCTATAAATTACTACCGTCAACAATCTTTCATGTGTTTAGCACAAATCCTTTATATTGAAGTTGCAAATCACTATAAATATTATTAATGATCGCAGTCATATCATCTACATACAATATAGATAGTAATATTTGCACCACCCTCCGCCAGCTAGTTGGTTGCATGTATAGCTGTGCTCATTTAAAAAAATTAATTGTAGCAAAAATATTGCTATGATTATATATATTTCAAGAATTTTTCATGTCTGCTAGTACTGTTTGTTTTATACCCTCGACGTGACCATGTTCACAAATATAAGACTTTTCAGGGTAGTGCATTTTGTCTTTTAGTCAACATTTTCTTAGGAGCAATTGTGTTTTTACCCTCACTCTGAACTTCAATTTTGATTTTACTTTTATTTGTTTATCTTTGTGAATTGTGTTCTGGGGCGTCTAGTTGGTGCCTGAGTATTCTACATCCGTCTAGCACCCAGATTTTGACAGCGAACGCCCCTCCATTTTGTTCAACCTACAGACATGTCTCCATGGATGCCCACCCAACCGCCAGACACAGTCTCAACTCTCAACGCGGTAGGGTCCCTCCATCGGGCTCCGACAGGATCCTGCCACGCGGAGGCAACCTCCCGCATGCCAAGCCCATCCGCTGCCTTCCACCATGATTTTTTCATCTTCATGCCCACCCCTACCTTGTCCACCGCTCGTCCTGAGTCAAGACCACCATCCTAGCGGATGGCGGCGGATGACGGGCCAGCCACCTTGCTGTGTGCCGCCCACAAACCAAGACCGCTGCCAATGCAATCAGGCCCTTCGCCCCGATCCTTCGTCTATGTCATTTAGCTTTCGTCACAATTTAACATGCCTAGAAGTTGTGCGTGCTTACGTGATGTCACATCCATTTTTACATTGGTCTTGAAGGTTTAGATAGACCAGAATGCCAATTGAAAGCTAATTCCCTTGAGCTAAAACCAACACACATGATCAAAAGCCAAAGAGGACGTAAAAGGGGTCTTGGCCTAGTGGTGAAGGCAACCGAGTAGCATCTTTGAGGTCCTGGGTTCGACTCACGGTGGGAGCGAATTTTCTAGGATTTAACGGCATTTGTGCTTTCAGTGGTAGGCGACGTGGCCGTCGACAGCGAGGCGCCAGTGGTGACTTCGTCAATCTAGAGGATTTGCCGGCTCAGTCTTCGAAGATGCTCATATAGGTATGGTTTGCGTATATACGTTCATAGAGATGAGTGTGCGTACGTTGTGAGTATCTGAGTTGTACTGTATAATAAAAAAAAAAGCCAAAGAGGACGATGCCTCTATTAAAATAGCTTACAAAGTGCCTATAAAACTTTAAGAAATCATGCATAGATTTTCTGTCTGCCTAAACGTCGTGGGTGGGTTTCTCTCGCGCACGCAAGCACCCATCCGATTTTGTTGACTCTTCTCTCGTTATCGCCGAGGAAGAGTCAACAGCTGTTTGGGCAAATACCAAAAAAAAAAAAAACAGCTGTTTGCTCGTTTACTTTTGCATGCAGCCATGCATCAAGAAAGAAACCATGCATGCATGCGCGCCGAACACTGCATGGCCGACTGGCCCCACGTCATGCATGCATGCGCGCCGAACACTGCATGACCGACTGGCTCCACGTCATGCATGCATGCGCGCCGAACCCTGCATGGCCTATATCTCTTGAACTAGTCACTGGCCCCGTGGCCCGATGCTGTTCAGTGTTCACTACTCAGGGCCGCGAAACTCGTACACCTCGAGACCCAGCCAAATCTAATGCACACGTCTCGATCGACTATAATCGAAAATTTTAACATGCCTGACAATCAAATAGGATCACGTACGCCTACCTGTCGTCACCTGATGCACTCCTCACTAAATATTTTACAATAAAAATGACGCTGGCTAGTGCAAGCGTCATAAAATTGAAAACAGAGGAGTATTGTGATATTAGGTATCACCCCATATATATTGTACTCGGATCCGAACCTCGTACGGCATATTTGAGTAACCTCAGTTTATGTTAGCTTTTAACCTTAATTAATTAGTTCCACCAAGTTTTGATTCTCTCATCCACCAGGTTTCCCGCCATAGACAACACTTGCGTGGCTGCGTATGAACAAACACGCAAGTGCGATTACAATTTATTTCCGGACTGATTCACGACCAGACCGTGCAAATTGTGACGTCAACGGTGTCACTTTGCTACCACGAGCACATTGAAGCATTGTATGAACACCACAAACACATAAGCATGTGATTATAATATATTATAAATGAAAAATGTTTAATATTCATTTAAAAAACAAAAAGGAGAAAAGAAACAAAGAAAACAAAGAGACTAAGTCCTTGTGTTGACCTTGCTTGACCATGTTTGCTGGATTACCAGTAAAGGGGACGATGCATGAGGGTTGCAAGCGCCAACAGACTTGCAGTAAACTTGCCACTGACTAGTGGGGCCTCCCCCATGCATTAACGGATCCTCATTGAAAGTTCCGACTTGGCCCTCTCGACCTCCAATGCAGACGATCTCAATCCGGTCAACGCATGCATGTTGACCGATCCCTCCCGCGCCTTTGTTCGCTCTCCCGTCTAAAAGTCGCCGTGCATGGTACTACCAGACAAGTCTGGTAGGTAACTCCTCCACACGTGTACGTTCCGGATCATGGCTGGTCACGAGTGAGGCTCACCAGACCCTTCCGCGAACGGAAGCGCCTACCGCCACGCGGCAAGCATGCACGCATGCATGCACTCCCTCTCCTCTGTTTCTCACTCTCTCCCTCCTCTGCTCTACTCTGTTTCTCACGCTACTAGTACTATCCCTCCTCAAGCTACTACACTTCCGCGAATGGAAGCGCCTACCAGTTCACTCGGTTTGACGCCAGAAATGCGTTGCCGGATTTTGCAACGCGCGTACAGCAAGCAGCTAGAGCCTCCAAATGCATGAACGTTGCGTGCACGAACAAATAAACCAAGCTTGGCCGCTTTCGTTACTCGAACAAGAATATGCACCGGCCGCAGCTAATGTAGAGCATGTGATCAAGCACCAGATCAACGTGCGCTCTACTTAATCCATGTACACAAATGTACAAAGCAATGCTATGATGATCTTGTTTCCATTCACTTATTTTATATGTGTTCATGATGTTGTTATTCCATTACAGCTTGATGGATTATGTAGCTAAGGTAGCTAGATCGATCATCCCTTGGATCAGGAGGCGACGATGAGCGAATCGTTGAAGCTTTTGATCCAGTCCTCTCCGTCGACGTAGGACAGGCCCATGTACTGCTGTGCCTCCGAATCGTCAAGTTGCTTGGCGTACTTGACGCGCCCATCAGTTTTCGAGCCAACGCCGTAGCACCTGTACTCCCCAAAGAATACAGTACTGACACGAAGGAGTACAAGACAACAAGTAAGTAGTGCATACGAAGAATGTCAAGTATAGTGAACTGAATGAACTCTTCTAACCTGTCTGCTGCTTTTGAGTTTCCCCACTCGCCCCAGCCCTCGGGAGCGACGATGTTCGGAATGGAAGTTTTGGCAAAGATAACTCGGGCATAAGGCTTCCATGGCCTCCCAAGCAAGATGTAACCTGTACCCTTAATTTCACAGTTGACAAAAGAAAATCCAGTGTTGTTGTCCGGAAACTCCCTCGCTTGTGCAGTAACGAAACCAGTAATTGAAGGCTTCCCCTTTGGCACAATGTTTGCGATACTGTTCAAGGTGCAATCCTGCATGGAAACATAAGCAAACATCAAAATTGCAGTAATCTCATTAGTGGAATTGAAAACATAAAGATGTTGATGGTGAAGGGGAAGTCGATGGAACCTCGTACAGGGACCGGCCGTTGCCGAAGATAAAGTCAATGGAACCTTGAATGAAACATTCCTTGAAGTAGTGCCTTTCCTTATCATCGTACAACGTGTCTTGCGCGCCGAAGAACCCGCACCCCCAAAATGCCGCTCTGTCGCCTTCAATCCTCAGCGCGACGGCCTGGCCATTTTGATCGCCCGGATTCGGAGGCGGAGATGAATTCTGCAGAAGGGAGAAGCAAAAGCTATATCGGCCGGTTAAATAGAGCAGCCAAAGAGACTAGTATAATCTACTAGAGACATTTTACGGTGTATAATCTTTAACTTGCCTCTTTTCTAGACATTTTCTAACTGCCACATCTTAGACATTTTCTAGCTATAGCTTCCATTTTACGGTGTACCAAGATGTGATACCTTTTCTAGCCAACGGTACCAAGATGTGGCAGCCAACGGTACCAAGGTATCACATCTTAGTACCGTTGACTAGTATAATCTTTAGCTTGCCTCTTTTCTAGACATTTTACTAAGAGGTATCACATCTTAGACCGTTGGCTCGAAAAGAGGCAAGGTACGAAATAAAAATATGATAACTCATGGCAGGAGAATATGATAACTCATGGCACGTCCAAAATTAATGCATAAATTATAAATTGACGCAAACAATATTGGAAGGTTACATGACATGTAAACTTTTTTGACCGAAGTCAGTAGGGGAAACCCCAACCTATTTTTTTTTTTACTTTTATTTATTTATTTCAGCCTGGTTATTTGCTCCCACGGGGAGTTGAACCCAGGTCTGCTAGATGCTACTCAGGTCCTTTAACCACTAGGCTAGAGGCCCTTTTCGCGAAACATGTAAACTTTGTTCTAAGTAAAACACAAACATCTAAGAATATGTGAACAGTGAAAAACCATGTAAATATCTAAAGTATACACCACCTCTAACATTAGATGAAGGGAATACTATGTGTGGTCCTTCGCAAAAAGAAAAAAAAACTATGTGTGGCCATAACTGTTGTTTACGTGCAATACTGTAATTTACATAATTTTGTTTTCGATTGAATTTAATTCCTGAGATTGCAGTCATGGAGAAGATGGTTGTGAGATGAACACATGAATGTCGCTACCTGATGCTACAGCCATTCTCATTCATGATCTCGATCTATAATGTGGTTATCTATGGCTAGAAGCATCCCTGCTAATCCATCATCCATGGCTACGATAAGGGTACTGGCATGTTCATGATCTCGGACTAGTAAATGATCAGACCAACCAAGTAAATCATAGAAAATATAGGAAGGTTACCCTGAATGTGATGTTCTTGCCCACAAATCCGTCAGCTTTGACGTGAACAGATGCGCTGGCCCCTGTTCCGTTTGCTGACGCTGACGTGTCGTTCCATACCAGGATGGTGGACGCCATTCCCTGTCCCTGGAACGTCACGTTAGTCTTCGTTGCAGGGACCAGCAGCTTCTCCCTGCGAAAAGAAAGCACGCATTTCGTCAACTTGCTAATGATCGAGCTCGTATAAGAATATGAACGACGGTGTAGCACCGTACTTACATGTATGTGCCGCTGTTGATCCAGACCACACTTCGCTTGGGGCTGTTGTCAGGGATGGCGTCCACGGCGGCCTGCACGGTGGTGAAGTTGCAGCAGCCGCTTGAGTCGACGCAGAAGGTGGCCGTCGACGCCGTGTCCGGCGGCAGAGAGGGGAGATCCGAGCAAGGGGCAGCGTGGATGCACAGCGAGGTGGCTGCAAGCAAAGCTAAGGCAGGGAGAACGAGTGCTCCTACAAGCGCAGCCATTGTGCTGTGGAATGGTGTTATGAGATGGTCATGGCGTGAGTGCAGTTCCAGTTTATATAGCGTGGTCATGGCATTCAGCAGCTAAGGCTCGATCACCTACCTGTTCACGTATGCTTACACCAAGGCTCACATGCTTTGCTAAAGAGGGATGCTTAGCAGAGACGATGATATGAGATTGGAAGGGCGGTGACATTCTGAGCCTGATGGAATCCTTCACCGGACTTGATGTCTAGTCTTGCCGACTTGCAGGTCACGCCTTTCCATTTCTCTCTTGATGCATGTTGGACGGCGCACACGGCTTACCACACTGATCGACTGAGCTAGCCAAATAGGAAGGACGGTCAATATTTGTGGATGCTTCTGCCGTTGTGCGCTCAGTTGCAGATGCGCACGATCGTGCACGGGTCAAGTGGTCAAGGTGTAGCGCAAGCTAGCAGCTACTGCTTTTGGTTGCCTGACTGCCTTGTATGGTGCCCGGCCGGGCGGTGGGCATTTCCGGCCAGCAGCGCACCGACCCTGCACGTAGGTTGGCACAGTCTACCAAAAGAAGCCTTCTAATTACGTATAATCCTCTTCAAGGCTCAACAATGTATAATGATCGTCTTGAGCTACTCCTTCAGGTCTTTAGATGGAGCAAGATCCGAGTCATTGATGTAATTCTCCATAGAGCTAATTCACGCCTTGCTCTATGGCACTTCGCATTGTATTCCTACTAGCTCAGATGGACACACTGAAACGTACCGCCTTGATCTTGCCGATACACACACTGACTGTATTGTGTGCATGGGTAGCTGAAAGCTATTAGCAGCTAACTTCTTTCAGAGGCTACATGCCGCATTGAAACATATTCCTGGCGTTCAAACCGTCCAAAATATTCTGCTTGTCTCGTTTGGTTACTGGCCGGCCGTTGGGCATTTCCGGCAACGCCACAAACGTATTTAGCAACTAGTATACATGGATTATGTACTAAGGCAAGTCATGGTCTAGAAAAAGAAGCAGTTGTCCAATTCATTTTGTATAGGAGCAGAGCAGAGGAGGGAGAGGCGGAGAGCGTGAGAAACAGAGGAGCGGAGCAGAGCCTAGCCATAGGCGCGCCGCGCGCGGGAGAGCCAACCGTTCAAATCCGGCGCTCGGAGCAACCGTTCAAATCCGTCGGTTTATGCGTGGGGCCGCGTTGAGTGAAGCCGGTGCAACGCGTCCTGCTACTTTGGTGCATAGAGACGAGCTGGCGTTTTGCTCTTGGTGGATGCCTAATGCCAAATGACATCACCGGTAGTTTATACCAAAGCGATGCCTTCGTTTATGTGTATAAACGGCACAAGGACTGTTTGTTTAATCACCGTAAACATCTCTCTCTCTCTCTCTCTCTCTCTCTCTCTCTCTCTCTCTCTCTCTCTCTCTCTCTCTCTCATTCGCTACTGTTTTTATATATAGCATAATCTAATTCGCTAATGCACAGCATCCGAAGCCGGTAAGCCTGTCTGCAAAGTCCATGCAGTATTCCTACGGCTACGACGGATCACAATGGTTAGGGCCGAAAATAAGCCCAGTTCATTTTCGCCCGACACAAATTTCATTCCTAACTGTAGGATAGCTTGGGCATGGCTCTATTTGTTGCACAGCCCTGGCCCACAATAGCCACGGGCTAATCAGGCCATGCCAAAACACTCAGGCCTGTCTGTGATGCTTCCACCAAATTTTTTGCTACATACTTGCATGATTTGTAAACAGAATGACGCTATGATCAAAATTCAGTCAGATTTTTAAAGTTTGGCTAAAAATCATTTTAAAAAATCAGACCTCAAATCTTTACGTTTCTTGTTGTGGGGCAAATACACCTGTGTTTGACTCTTTAACTTAGCAATTACATTTAATTATTCTTTCAGTATGAAGAATGAGACGTCAGTAGTAACTTTCACCTCTCAAGATCAGTTAGTTCAGTCTTTCTTGTAGGTGTGCATATAAAGATTGTTTGTTTGTCGTACCCCATTTCTGGAGCACTAGTGCTTACCGTACCAGTCCCTGGATCAGACGCTGATACGAACACTTTTCACAGACTGATCTCACAGAGTCATCACTTACATAAATATTACCGAGTCTCATACAAGCCTTCATACATAAAAGGTCTTACAACAACGGCCAAAGGCCACTTTATTACATCAAGCATCAAGCATGCGGGCTGCAACAGCAGAACCACTTAAACACTACTACAGCGGAAGTCGGAAGCGGTACTAGCACAGGCATCTTGAGTGTAGACAGGACCCTACTCTTCATCACCATCCTCTTGATACTCAGGTTCCTCATCTGAATGATTAAGCAAGAGTGAGTACATAGGGTACTCAGCAAGTCCTAACAGTAAGGGATTTAAGCATGCAAGGATAACATCAAGGATAGGCCAAGGGTTTAGTAACTGGGCGGAAGGCCAGTTTTATGCAGGGGTTGTTTGCAAAACAAAGCATTTCGCAAACTACTAAACAATGTTATCATTGAGGATTAATGGGGTTATTTGGCCCTGGGGGAGACAGAGTCCATCCCGCCAGTTCCCACATTTTAACGCTGGCAGGAAACCAGCACACGGTTCCACACCGGAGTATTCCGAAAACACACCAAGGGATTTACTCACACCGTTATACTAATCATTGTGTGGCACAAGCTTTCGCGTTGCCCATTACCGTGGAACACGGCTATCATGATAGATTTGTAACTCTGCAGAGGTTGTACACAATTCCCCACAAGGCATGTCAGCCCTCCCCATCGTCATGGATCGGACAGACACACTAATGGTCCCGTACCTACTTGGTGTCACCGCGGCACCACCACGGAAATACTGCGACCAGGGGCTTCACAATATCATCATTATCATGTAGAAAGGCCTGAAGAATCACCATACGCCGGATCCCGACACCTGCCATGTCGAGTCTTCTCCTGGCTTCCGCCGCAACTCCTGCCCTCCAGGTGGGTACCGGGTGAACACTATAGTAGGGTGTGGTTCCAAACCTTTACCATACAAGGCATGTGGTTGTACGAAAGGTGTTAGGCAAGGCGGCACATGAACCGGTCCTTATACGATCGAAGCAAGCATCTTCAATAGCTATCCTCAAAGGAGGAATCGCATCCCAGAGATAGGCCTCCCCACTGAGGACTACCCCGCCTGCTCCCGCCAGAAGTACCCCACTATGGATTACAATTATCACTAATATATAGTACCATCCCACATTTCATATTCACACACACACTCCTCCAAACACACACCATTTTACACCAAAAGCATGTATAGCAAGATTAATTAAGTACACATGTAACAAGTCCTAAGCAGCATGGCATATCAACATATCATTAGGGAACTAATGATAGTGAACCTAGGGCTAACAAGGCAGTGGATAAACAATTAACAAGGTATGGCAATCATCAGCATAGGATCATCTAGCATTTGAAGCAATTTTTAAATATCATGCACAGTTGTTTCCAAAACAGGCTCTAAATAGGACTATTTGCAATCATAGGATCAATATGACCAAGGGGTTAGAACTTGCCTTCACCAAAGTCTTCTTCTTCTAAGTCCTCGTAATCCGGATCCTCCGCTCCTTCCTCGAAGACTTGTTCCTCTATTGATTGCAAACAGCGATCGAATTAAACTACCGATCAAACAACTGATTAACAAGCAAATAAATCAAATGAAGACCAAACAGAGATCAACAATAGAGGGTTTTGATAACAATAAATAGCTCATGATTTTAGAGGAATTTTGGTGGAAGAATCACCAAAATCGGAGCTAAGATGAAAGAGATATAGATTTTACAAGTTTGCAACATAGGAAATAATTAGGATTAAGCTAAGTAATTAAGCATAGACATAATCCTAATTATTATGGAGTAAACAAGTGTTGCAAAATGATTAGGAATTAATCTAGTATTTTTAGGAATTTTATGGAATTTTTCTGATAAAGGAAAGTGCTCGAAATAGATTCCTGGGTACAAACTGTGTGTGGACTTAGCAATTTCCAGAGGCTGTGTGAGGCTGACAAGTGGGCCACTGGGGCCGGGTTCACTGTGACCCACTGTTCCGTGGACTTGGTCCACAGGGCTGTGGACCGGAGGAGGTATGTGAGGGCGGTCCACGGTGCACCGCGCCCGTGGACGTGCGCTGACGGGGCGCTGACGCGGCAGAGGAGACCGGGTCTCCGCGGGCCCGGCGCCGACGTGGCACGCCACGTCGGATGGCGACGCAGCGCGGCCGGAGCGCGTCGGAGCGGCGCGCGCGCGGCGGCGCCTCGCCGGGGATCTCACCGGCGACGGCTACAGGGCGTCAGGGGCGAAGCTAAGGGTACCTAGGAGTTCTATGCGCGAAGGCGGAGCTAGGGCCGCTTGACGGTGACGACGCGGGGCATCGGAGAGGCGGCGCGGGCTCGCCGGAGATGGCGGTGCGCGGCTGCGCGCAAGGGGGGAGGCGCATGCGCGCGGGTTCGCACGCGTTTGTGTAGCCGTGCGAGTGCGCGGGTGTGCGTGGAGTGCAGCGCGCGCCTCAGCGTGGCCAGGCGCGGCCGGAAGGCCTGCCGGCGACGAGGTCGCGCGGCGGCTGGTGGCGGTGCTCGATGCGGAGCACGCGCCCGTGCGCGGGGAAGGAAAAGGAGGGGCTCAGGGGAGAGAGGAGAGGGAGGCGGAGCTCACAGCGGGCTCGAAGAAGGCGGAGGAGGGACGGAGGCAGCTCGTCGTCGTTGTGCGGTGGCCGGAACCCTAGCCTCCCGCGAACTCCATGCTCCGAGCTTCGGCTGCAGGAATGAGAGACGGCACGAGGTTAGGGGAGGCACAGAGACGCCAAGGAAGAAGAAAAGGGAGACGGAGCTCCACCGCTGGCTCGACGGAGGGTCGCCGGACTTGGAGAAGGAAAATGGGGAAAAGTAAAATTGGAGGCGCTGGAGTGGCAATGGTGAGGGCGTGAGCTCGGGAAGAGGGGGAGGGGCACAGCGCGGAGCTCGGTGGCCTTTTATAGGCGGCCGAGGAGGAGCTGTTGGGCGCTGATCAAGCGATGGTCGCCGGCTCGGTCGTCGTCGTTAAATTGCGACGTGACGGTTGCCAGGAAAGGACGGTGCCCACGCGCGTGATGACGAGGGCTCGGCGACGACCACAGTGCGTGGGACGCGACGGCGGCTGAGCGAGGCTGACGGGTGTCTGCATAGCTTTTCTGCCTGCTCTGGGCTGCTTTCAGATTCTCCCTGATTAGAGCTACTTTCTCTTCAGCATCTTTAATGATTGCCGGTCCAAAGAAAGATCGCTCTCCCACTTCTGACCACATTAGAGGTGTTCTGCACTTTCTGCCATAAAGAGCTTCGAAGGGTGCCATCTGTAGACTGGCCTGATAACTGTTGTTGTAGGAAAACTCTGCAAAGGAAAGGCTTTTCTCCCAGTCCTTTCCATGGGCTAGCACACATGCTCTCAACATATCTTCCAGGATTTGATTGACTCTTTCAGTCTGTCCATCTGTCTGCGGGTGGTATGCGGAGCTATAATCCAACTTAGTTTTCAACAGCTTGTGCAGACTTTGCCAGAACTTTGAGGTAAACTGGGTCCCTCTATCTGAGACTATCCTGCTCGGAACTCCATGCAACTTGAGTATGTGATCCACATACAACTGAGCATACTTGTCTCCCCTGTAGACTGTCTTGACAGGTATGAAGTGTGCAAACTTCGTCAGACGGTCCACTATTACCCATATTGAATCATTCCCTTTTTGGGTGCGGGGTAAACCCACGATGAAATCCATGCTGATCTCATCCCATTTCCACACGGGAACATGCAGTGGTTGCAACAATCCTGCGGGTCTCTGATGCTCTGCCTTAACTTTGCTGCAGATATCACATCGGGCAACGAACTCTGCTATATCCTTCTTCATTCCTGACCACCAGTACTTCATTTTCAGATCCAAGTACATCTTGGTGCTTCCTGGGTGAATGGAGTAAGCGGAGTTGTGGGCTTCATCCAAAATGAGCTGCTGATACCCACCATTCTTGGGTACACAGATTCGATCTTTATACCATAAGGTACCTTGGTCATCTACTCTGAATCCGGGTGCTTTATCCATTCCGGTTTTGGCCTTGAGATCAAGTATCTCCTCATCATCCACTTGAGCCTTTCGGATTAGACTTCCTAGAGTTGGTCCCACACATAGGTTGTTTATCTGGCTCGACTGGGTGCAATGAAGATTTAGCTGCTTGAACTCTGCCAGTAACTCAGGTCTTCTTTTATGTAGCTTGGTGTTGTTGCAGTGAGCCTTGCGACTCAGTGCGTCTGCAACTACATTGGCCTTTCCGGGGTGATACTGTATATCCAGATTGTAATCCTTGATCAATTCTAACCATCTTCTCTGTCTGAGATTTAAGTCTGACTGTGTAAAGATGTACTCCAGACTCTTATGATCTGTGAAGATTTCACATTTATTTCCAATCAGATAGTGCCTCCAGATCTTTAGAGCGTGAACAACTGCTGCTAGCTCTAGATCGTGAGTTGGATAGTTCTGCTCATGAACTTTCAGCTGCCTTGATGCATAAGCTACTACTCGTCCATCTTGCATTAGCACACAACCCAAACTACTCGTCCATCTTGCATTAGCACACAACCCAAACCTTGTCGAGAGGCGTCGCAGTATACGACAAAATCTCGATAGATATCCGGTAGGGTTAGCACTGGGGCTGTTGTCAACCTTCTTTTTAGCTCTTGAAAACTTTTCTCACAGGCTTCTGTCCACTTGAATTCTTTTCCTTTCTGAGTCAGAGCAGTCATTGGTCGGGCTAGCTTGGAGAAACCTTCTATAAATCTGCGGTAGTAACCTGCCAGTCCAAGAAAACTTCGGACTTCTGTTACATTTGTGGGTTGCTTCCAGTTGGTAACTGCCTCAACCTTTGCTGGGTCTACTGCAATGCCTTTTTCAGTCAAGATATGACCAAGAAAAGCGACTTCTTTTAACCAAAACTCACACTTGCTGAACTTAGCATAAAGCTCATGTGCTCTTAGTTTCTCGAGCACAACTCTTAGATGTTGTTCATGTTCTTCGGCGCTCTTAGAGTAGATTAGAATGTCGTCAATGAAGACAACAACAAACCGATCTAACTCTTCCATGAAGACCTTGTTCATCAGATTCATGAAGTATGCCGGTGCGTTGGTGAGTCCAAAGGGCATTACTGTAAACTCATACTGACCATAGCGTGTGACAAAGGCGGTCTTGAGTATATCTCCTTCTCGAATCTTCAGCTGGTAGTACCCTGATCTCAGGTCAATCTTGGAGAAGAACTTGGCTCCCTTCAGCTGATCAAACAAGTCATCGATCCTGGGCAGTGGGTACTTGTTTTTGATAGTGACTTCATTGAGTGAACGGTAGTCAATGCACATTCTGAGACTACCATCTTTCTTCTTGACAAATAGAACTGGTGA